>DF369448.1:0-13555 GCA_000787875.1 Solanum virginianum
TTTCTCGACCAATCAAACCTTCTACGGGTCTTGGGGTATCCCGTATACCAAACTCTAAGCCTTAGAATCAAATAACGAAGCAAAAACACAAAATTTTTTTGAAAAGTTACTGTTCACGGCAGAACCCCTGGGCACTGTTCACTCGGCTTGGAAAAAATTCTAAGTATGAAAATTTTGCTCCCTTGTTCCTTATAGATATAGAAGCATGTTTGGATGTGTATGTTAATAACACTTGGCCTCTTATCTTGCACTTATGTAAAGTTCAAAATATAATACAAGACTTTTCTAGAATCTACGGGCTCTAACATTAGGAATATAGGCCTACTAAAGTCTTATTACAAATACTCGATCCACATCCTCTCTTCACAACTCAAGAGTAGAGCGAAGCTTAGGTACATATTCACTTTTGGGATTCATTCTTGGATGTAGAACCATGTTTGGGTGTTGTTGCGATTTACCCATCTATTATACCTCACCTTATTATCTAGCTAAGCTCATCACTGTATGAATCTTATGATACTCTCATGTTGAAATCATAAGCCTAGTTTAGGTCTATTACCTCATAAGTATTCTGTTTCCCTTATTTAATATCTATATTTCACCCTCGCTAAAAAAATATCAAAATACATCAATATAGGCCTTTTTCTAGTTTTGAGCACGCTCTAACACATTCTGACACTAACTCTCTCTCTCTCTCTCTCTCTCTTTCTCTCTCTATTCCTCATCATGATATTCATAGGGTACTTATCACTCTTTCATCAAACTTAGGGAAATTGACTCATCACCTTTACTTACCTAATAGGTATATAACTCTAACTACAAGCCTCAACCAACCATCGCTCTTGCTCTCTCATCCTTTTCTTTCCATCATCATCCTTCGAACTCAGGGATGATTCAATTCTATGCAGGATTTGTAAAACATCATATTTCACTCTTAGGTGGTAATATTAAACTCTTAGAGACATAAGTTTCTCTCTCACGGGTAACATGAGAAGCAAGTTTTGAAGAAAAAGGGTTTGGGTACCTCTAGAGCTAACTCAAATGCATGATTCGTATGAGTAATAATGCACGATTTCTAGTCGCTCAACTTAGTATACTAGTCAGCTTCTCTCAAGCCTGGTGCAATCTCTCTACCATTCTAATTACTTTATCGCAGAGGATCTCATCTATAAGAGTGTGAACATTACTGTCTTTATCACTTATAGACAAGGCATAGTCGAAAGGTTTAAAGCAATGCATGAATCATCGCAGATTTCTTAGTAAATAGCTCTATCACACGATTTAGAATCTGAAAGAAGGGAAACTTTTCCTAATGTCCTATAGCCTCTCTATTATAGATGTGGCACGCTTCATACCAATAATAAGGACTCTACTAGACATGGCTTCATAGACTCCCTAGGACACTTGAACTCTGTGCTCTGATACCAAATTTGTCACGCCCTAGGAGGGTGCCCTAAACATAACCAGCACTCAGAGACTATTATTAGTCCCAAAGCGAACCACTTGACCTCATCATATTCATTCAATCAACAAACTCAAGATAATCAGCAGAATACTAAGAAAAGTAATATCACACATCTCATCTAATCTCAAAATAATAATATCAATACATAAAAGTGCTAGTAGAAAGAGCTAACTCAACAAATCTGATCATCAACATTGACTCTAGTCTATGAAGGCTCTATCACTATCAAGTGGTGCCAATGACAGACCCATAGGTACCTCAAAATAAAGTAAAGCTGATAAAATCTAAATCTAAAAGCAAGATGAAAATAAATGTAATAATTCCTCCGAAGTAGGGGAAGCTCACCAATTAGTTGAACGTCTTAGACCCTCAAAGATGCACCTGTTGACAATCCCTAATCCATTATCTGCATCATAAAATGATGTTGCAACAAATGACATCAGTAAATAGATTGTACGATATGTAAAATAGCTGACTAAAATAGAAACAAGTTGAATAATATGGTACAATATCAACTCAGAATAATAATCAATCAAAAGGTCAAATGTTTATCTAAAGCAAGAATAAAGAGTAGACAATGACTCATCAACATTAATCACCTCATACCATCACAACAATATCAAAGTACTATCAATGAGGAACCTATCTAGGAGTTCTCTAACTAACAACCATCACCAATGAGCTGGTGATGGTACAATGAAACGATGTCGTTGCCACATCCATTCAGTACCTTACTGGGGGTAAAGGATGTCTCTATCGTGGATCCATAATACAATAAAGTCCTCTTTTGGGACTAAGGAAACATTCGTGTTCACAGTTTAATCCTCTCTTACGCTGGCCACATAGTTAATCAGTGCAAGTAAGACTTACTCTGTCTCATTTTGGTACTCTATACTCCTCCAAGACTCAATATGCTCATTTACATCAAACATCAAGCTTTCTCATCATTTAGTCTCTTTAGAACAAAGAACATCAACTCATCTCATCAACCATCAACTCAATGGATTAGGAACATTCTTTTGAGACTAAGTTCAACCTCTTTAAGACTCTAAGCATATCAATCTCATCAACACATTAAATTCAGGACCAGAACTACAATAACAAGCACATTTACATCATCAAAGCTCTAGACTCATCTCCTAAGTTCATTCTTGCATGCTTTTAAAAGTTAGAATATATGATACAATATCCCATGAAAAGTATTCAATTCAAGAAAACATATTTATGATGATCATCAATGTATGAAAGTACATGTCAGTAATATAGTTTTCAAGAATTTAAATCAAGATAATACTTCAAGAATCATGTATGAGGACTCATGGGACTCTCAACTCATCTATGACCATCTATGGGGCATATGGGAGAACAATCTCTTATGATTTAAGATACTATTAGAAATTCATGAATAAATGAAGAAATTTGGGTTGAGTAGATCAAAAATCACGAAGAATAACTTACCTTGAGGATAAATCTTGAAAGTTATCCCTAACTTGATGAATTTCTTGGTGATTCTTGAGCGTTTATGTCTAGGAGTGGAAGAGAGGGTTTTTAATTATGAAAACTGACGTTTTATGCGTTTTAGGACCTTAAATAGACCCCTAAAGGTTTTAGGATGAAAGTACTCTCAAAATAATAAGAAACAAAATGTCATTATCTTATCCAGTAAGGGTCCGCGTTAGGTCCGCGACGCGGAGCTGTCGTGGACCTTTGACAACTCTACACGTCTTCACTAAAATGGTCATAACTTTCTACTATGAACTCTGAGTAAGACGAAATTAGATGAGTTGGAAAGCTTATTCAAATAGATTTGATTTGATATTTTATGGGTCACCTAACTCATTGTACTTTAGGAGATATGGTCATTTGAATTTGACCTTTCTATCTACTCATATGAAAACTTAGTTGATAGAGATTCTTGGGACTTGGTTTGATGTAAAAGATCTCTTATAATCGGTTATTGAACTTAGGAGGGGTTGTGAAAGGTCTAAAATACTCTCTATGAAATAAAAAAAATTTGCCTCAAAATTTACATAGGTCCACGATGCACCTCAGGCACGGACCAATGTATTTTCTTCCAAAAACCCTCTGAATGAGTTTTTCCAAATCCCGTTGAACAATTAAAATAATAAAGTGTAAGTCTGCGTTCAGGCCGCGTCGCGGGCCTGACGTGCACAGACACTCTCTCGGCTTTTGGATCGAAAAATTATTTTTTGATCCGATTGCTCTAAAATTCGAACGAAACCATATTTCCACTTAATTTTTCATGCTGATTGTAAATTTGGTCTCAGATTTCAAAACAGAGCCTGGGAAGCCATGTTATGCATACGTCCCTCCTCTAGAGGTATTTTTGTAATTTTATCAGGTGTTACATTGTATTTACAAATTATTGTTATAGTAGAAAAAAATATTCTTGTGATAAGGGTTGTCCCTAATAAATATTATAGTGAAATTTCCTGATAAAAAATATCTTTCTCTGGAGATGATTTCTCTTTACAAGCTATTGCCCCAGTAAAAAAATAAAATAAAATAATTCTTATGATAGACGTTGTCCCTGATAAAAATTATAGTGAAGTAGCATGTTTATTTTATTGTGACTTTTTAATCATTGAATTTAACGTGCCAAAATTATTATATATGGCCTAAACTCAATAAATTTGTTGTTCTTTCTTTCACTTTAATTTGGCTAATATAGATAGACATTAATTTGAAAAGATCAGATAATTCTAAATAATTATCTACAACTAACTCATCTTCTACTTGAATACTTTTCTTAAAATGGAAAAAAAATAAACATATTAATTAGGAAAATTTTTCAATGTGGTGAAGTGACTAATTGGTGAGTATCAGACAATAACAGAAATAAATTTAATAAGGGTTTAATTTTCAATATTTTTTAAAGAATCATAAAATTTCTGCCAAATATAATTTCTCCCACAATTGGAAAAAATAACACCGTGTTTCTATGAGAACTATGACGACTATAATTAAATAATCATACATATATATCACCATTTAATATAAATATTTATATTTGATTTAATTAACCACTACATAGAATGGTTTTATGCTTATTAAAATATTATGAACATTGAAATTTCAAAATTCTTAACCAATATTTAAAATGTTCACTTGTCTCAAGCTTTGCTTTTGTGCATCCAAAAATTAAAAAATATACAATTTTTAAAAACTTTCTATATGAAATTATTTTCCTAAAAAGAAAGTTTGACTCAAAATTATTCGGCACCATAAGACTCAAATCATAAACTACGTATATTTCAAGATGATTATCCTCATTAACTTTCATAACAAAAATAATATGGATAATAATTAAGAATTCTATAATTCAAAATTTTCAAAAATCAATCCTTCCTTATAAATAAGAATCGATCCTAGGCAAAAAAACACACACAACAACAAGCAAAAAAAAAAAGCCATTTAATCTCCTATATACAAATAAACACATTTCTTCTTCTCTTCCTCCTCTTTATCCATGACAAGAAATAAAGTAAAGCTTGCTTTTATTGAAAGTTTCAGTAAGAGAAAAATCTCATACTACAAAAGATTGAAAGGATTTCTGAATAAGATACATGAACTCAGCATCCTTTGTGACGTTGAATTAGTTGTCATCATCTATAGTCCGTTCCATGATGAACCTAAGGTGTTTCCAAATCATGATGATGCCATCAACACATGTTCGAAGTTTAGGGAGTTTTCAGAGTTTGAGAAATCAGAAAAAATGGTCACACAAGAAGAGTTTACCAAGCAAAGTATAAAGAAAATAAAGAAAAAACTTCAGAAAGTAAAGAAGGAAAATAGGGTTAGTGAGCTTACAAACAAGATATATGAACTTTTGAATGGAAAAGATATTCCTGTTGGTATGCACCCTAACGATCTTAACGATCTAAGTTATGTGATCAATCAGAATCTTAAAAAGATATGTGAAGTGATCAAACCAAAGGTTGATGAAGAGAATCCAACATCAAATGCCTCTAAGCCCATTGTTGGACTGATGGAATCTAGTGGATCCAACTCCGAGGGGCCAAGGGCTCCTCTATTGGTCCCATCTAGTGCTTCAATATTGGTGGCACCATTGACCGTTCCTGATGGGACCAACTTTCATGGGATAATGACTCCTATGTTGGTTCCTGTTGTGGATCCAATATCAATGAGTCCCTTTGCGACTTTATCAAACATTTCTTCTATCTCTTCTACTCATATTACCGAACCAATTTTTGATCTGGTAACTCCAACAGTTCCACAACCTATGATGGCTCCTCTGTCGTCGGTTCCAGTATCTCCACAAATAGACCCTTCGATGACTATTCCCCACATAGGTTCACCAGTTTCAATGAATAACCACCAAAACTACTCTGTTGGTTTTCCACAGAGTCCCGCACTGTCTGAGTTGTTTGACTGGTTACTTGATGATTCATCTTTCGATGATAATAATGCACAAGATCCAAACCAGAACAACAATAATTTCTAAGGAACTAGGATCAATCTTCGTCTTTTTTAATTAGTATTGCGTTGTATATATGTATATGTTGAGCCATTGTGTCTTTTATTGTGTTTTATGTCTAATTTGTGTGATAAGATTGTCAACATTTCCTTTCATGTGTCCTTATTTGAAGTGTCAGCCTATCGTGTTTTATTTTTTTCTCAAAGTTGTTATTCCATTCACTTATTAAATCTATGGTCAATTTTTGTATGTTCACTATATATATATATATATGTTGTGTTTATTATTATTCTTATTGTTTTGATTCAATTCTTACGAAGAAAACTAATTAATATTCTGGGGGTTGTTCTTTTCATATACCAGATCTTTTTTTATTTCTAAAGTATATAAGATTAACAAAGAATCATAAAAGAGAAAGAAAAAGTTATATATGCATATATTTTTTCCTATGTTAAGATTCTTATATTGTTGTCTTACAATTCTTTTTTCTTTCTTTTTTTTGCCTTTGTATTTTGTGTATTATAAGTGGTGTAGAAGTCTAGCTTTTCTTCTAGGGTTAAAAATGAAAGATACAACTAGGTTTTATTTTCAATCTTTTGCCTATCAAGCTTATTAACTTGCTAATAATATAGAGTCAATAAAAGATGATAGAAGATTCAACTAGGTTTAAATCAAGACCTTTTGGCTGTTAAAGTTTTTAACTCACAGAGAATATATAGTATGACATAAATTTACTTATAGCATTAATAAAAGATGATAGAAGATTTCACTATGTTTAGATTATGACCATATAGCTTTTAAGCTTTTCAATTGAAAAAAATATACATATAGTATGACCTAAATTTACTTATATGATCAAGACTAGATGTTGAAAGTTTAACTAAAAGCTAAAAGCCTAGAACACTAAATTATCAAACTCAGAGTAAGAGTTCTATCTTTAGAGAAGGCATAAGGGTTCTCAAAAAGTATCCTATCATTTCTTTTTTTAGTTTACTAATTTTTTGGATCCAAAAAATAATTAATTTTAAAGAATATCTTAATTCTAAACCTCTTTTTTTAGAATTTCAATTTAGTTTTCAGTTTGCTTCTGACTATCACTTTTTCTCATCATTCTTTTCCGATTTAGATGTATAGACCGATCTTATTTTATCAAAGGGGTTGGAGTTAGCTTCATTTGATCGTATTTCTCCTAATATGAAAGAAAAGATTGGAAAATTTTCTTTTCAACCTATTGCCTCAATACAAAATATTCATGTGGTAGGCGACCCTGGTGAAAATATAGTGAAATGGCATATTTATTTACTCTATAAACAACCAAATGGGGTTTGATGTATTATAAGGTATTTACCTTTTCTATTGATTCTTGAGGATTGAAATTAAACCTATTCTTGATTGAGGCTTAGAACGAATTCAAAAAGAAATCTTTATTGAAATGTCGCGGTTTTAGTATGAATCTAATGTTTTAAACATTTTAGCTGTTAAGGTCAATTTGCAAAGGCAATAATATGACAGGCTTACTTATATTATGAGGAGAAAAGAAAAGACGAGATTCAACTAGATTTAAATTGTGTCTGTTGTTAGCTAAATTTAACTCCAAAAAATTTGCAACATGTGATAGTTAAAACTCTACTTATGGTCATTGTTCATTCTTCCACTTTATGCTTATAAAATATTTTCTTAAAAGAGTTGATAAGGGAAAACTAGATAATGGACATGAAAATTGTGTGACTGAAGAGATTAACTTCGCTTAATATCCAAGACTTATTCCTTTCTTGATAGCAAACTTTGATTGACTGAAACTTATAAGAATTGATTGTGTGAAAGTAAAATCCGTTAACTAGGTTTAAATTGTGACATTTTAACCATTAAACTTGACGCGCTAAAATTATATTATACGGCTTAATTCATCCAAACGCGACACTATTTTTGCCCTAATATCCAAATATTCATCCTTAAACTTAAGAGAGGCAATTTAAACCTACTAAGGTTTTTTCCATTATTAAGGTAAGTTCGACAACCCTTCTAATGTTGTTAATTCATTTAATTCATGTGATCATTAGAATGGAGAATTCTTGAATTTAGGCCCGAAGTTCATAATGGATGAGAATTACTTATGGATATAACTAGTATTAGTATCTGTGCAATGCGTGGATAATATTAAAATATTATTTATAAGTATTTTATATTGAGATATGCTATTGAACATGTTGAAAAATATTATGCTTTAAAAAGTTCAACTATCATATAGTTTCTCAATGAAATACACCTCATATATCCCTACATTGCTCCCACCCACCGTTACCTCATCATAATCAAATATGTAAAAGTTGAGAAACTATTATATTTAAAGAATGCTGATTCCTCCTATAAGGAGATATGTGTCAAAAGAAAAAATTCATTTTGATTGAGAAATTAGTGTTTCAAAGGGTTAGAAGAATTATTAGAGAAAGAATTAATCTATCTATTCAAAGGGTTAGAATAATTATTAGAGAAAGGATTAATCTATTTATGAGATTCATATCAAATTAGGGGAAAAATAAGTATTTTACTAATTCTGTTTTTCTTTTATTTTACCATTTTTTCTTTTATTTTACCAACTCTACATTGCAAACTATCATTCCAAGAGCTTGCCACTTAGATTTATTTAAAGCTGTAACTTTGTCTACCCCTCCCCCACCCTCAACCTAACCTTTTTCGTACATTTTGTTTCTATTATATTTTAGTGACAAAAGATAAAAAGTTAAAATACTTGACTAAAATTTTTTATAAAATATAATTTTTTAAATTTTCCATTTACATAATCTACTTTTGTGAAGTAGTGGTAAGGTATGCGTATATTCTACTCTCCCCAGACCCACTTGTAGGATTTCACTAGATATATTATTGTTTATATAATAATTGAATGTAGTCATTTTTACCAAAAAATAAATAAACAAAATTAGAATAAAAATACTTACTTACTTTAATTTAAATATATATATCTATATAAAGGTGGATATAGACAATTTGATGTGATGCCTCTCTATGGCCACAATTTCTATTTATCTTTTTTTAATTTCTCCTTTTTTGAAATTTTATCTTTTTTCTAATTTTTATTTATATTTTCAACAAAAACTCAAAATATTAAATATATATATATATATATATATATATATATATATATATATATATATATATATATATATATATTTAATATTTTGAGTTTTTGTAACCAACAAAAATGGACTCCTCTTTGTCATGCCCCGAGAGGGTACCCTAGGTGTAACCGGCACCTAGAGACTATTGTTAGCCTCCAAGCGAACCACTTGGCATCGTCACATTCATTTAAATAGTACACTCTACAAAATTAGCGAAAGATAAAAGGAAGTAAATGGACATATCTCATCTAGTCTCAAAATAGTATTATAATTAAAAGACTAGTAAAAAAGAACTAGTTCACAACCTTATCAATCAACAATCCGACTCTAGTCTATGAAGCCTCTATCACTAATAGGTGGTGCCAGTGATAGACCCATGGCTACCTCAATCGAAATAAATGCTAAGCAACTCTAACTTTAAAGCAGGATGAAGGTATTACATGAATACTCTGAAGTAAGGGAAGCTCATCCAATCCGCTGGACGTCCAAAGATCCTCAATGAAATGCCTATTGATGATCTCTATCCCGTGTATCTACATCATAAAATGATGTAGTGCCAGAGTGGTGTCAGTACGTAGAATGTACGATATGTAAAATAACTTAATGAAATCAAAACAGGTAGAATAATGTGGCAATAACATCAACTCAACTCAAAAGAATCAACTCATCTCAACTCAAAACATGTAAGTTTAAAGTAAATCATGCTCTTTATAATATACATTTGAAAAGAAAAGAAGAACTCCGTTAGAAATATCATGCTTAATCAATGTTACTTGGGAGTTTCTCTTAACCGACATCTATCCTGTCCTACAATCTTTAAGTTAGGTGGTGCACAACAAATCAGCATGTTAAAACCCGTCTTATGGTGTATTAGAACTATTATGAAACTTGGGACTAAAGTAGCATTCTTGGAAAAAAATTGGGACTAAAGTGATATGTTTGGATAGTTTGGGGACAAAAGTGTCTTCTTCAAGACTTGGGGTCTTGTGTGGGGGTGGAGTCATATATAACCTTATGTACAAGTATAACATAGGCTCTTCATACAAGCTCCATACCTAGCATAATTTCCAAACAAAGCAAGAACACACCACTGCGATAGCCTCGGGTTACTGTAGCACCCAGTAAAAAAATTGTTTTTTTTGATTTTACAATTATTTGACGCTACAAGCCTAGTGTATTGGACCCCCTAAGTAGCGCAGAAGCGTTGGTTGGCCAAAAAAAATACTTCTTTTTGTGGATTGGACGATTTGAATTCCTAAAAGGGATTTATAAGTTATGTTAATTTTTATCTTGTTTTAGTTAAATTTAAAGTTTGTATGTATGTTGGTGTGTTATAAATTAAAAGAAAACTATAAATGATGGCTTGTTATTTTGAATTGTGAGATTTGAAGGTAGGGTCGAAATTGAGAGTATGTATGTAAATGGTATTATAATGTATTGAAACTATGGAATTATGTTTAGATGGCATTAAAATGATTCTTGTGAGGTGAAAGAGGTCTGGGAATTATTTATATGTGTAATTGAAGAATTGGGTGAATTGGAGTCTATGTAAGTACGTAAAGGTTATGTTTTAACTTTGGGAGTTTAGTTGGACGTTTGGGTGATGCAATATAGTTCTTGGAGTATATAGGAATGCTTAATTATGATTAATATGAATAAAAATTACATGCTGCCCTGTTTTGCATTTGTGGTAAGAAATGAAGTTCGTTAGTGAATCTAGTAAGGTTATGGCCTTGGAAGGGCTTATCGTGGATTGTTGGGTTATTGTTGTGGTTGTTGTTGATGAATTAGGGCCGAGATAGATTTTCAAGGTGGTCTAGTTTTAGGGGAGGTGCTGGCAAAATTTTTACAAAAATTAGGGGCAACTTGGGATTTAAGGCCCGAATAGGATTTTAATTAATCATGAGCGTTATTGTGATCTTTTGTAGATGTTGGACGTCCAGAAGAGTAAATTAGATTGGCTTGGAGTTAGAATTAGTGTGGCAAAGGAAATTGAGATATGTAAAGCACTTTATTCTATGGCATGACTTAGTTAAACATAGCTACATGATCTTAGTTTCCATTACTCACCTATGTTAATATCGAACAGAGGGCTTGAGAAAAAAACTTCAGCTGCTCATTTGTGAACTCTTGCCAAAGTTTCATGTTTTTCAGCTATGGCAGCCCCCTTTGTCTTATTTATGATTTTGATTTGGGAAGGAGATATCTAATCCCATATATGATCTTGTTTTTATCTCATTACAACGTATGTGTTTGTCTTAAGAGTCTCATATTTGGTTATATATTATTTAGGATAAAAACTTAAGTTTAAAGTTCTTCTGGCTACTGTTTGTGCTCTTCTTGACTCCCTGTTATCATAGTTTCATCTTTTGTCTTTATGTATACATATATATAATTTCTTATTCTCTTAATTAGCAGAGGCAAAAATATGAGTTTTCCTCCACATACATAGCAACTACTTTGTAAATGCCAACAAATCTTTTAGTTGATTTTTCTCTTATGATTAGAAGAGTAATCTCCTAGTGATTTAAATAGGATGAACTTGAGAATCAGTTTTGCATTTTAAGAAGGATATTAATGATGGTTTGGTTGTCCTGAGTTTGATTTAAGGTTACCAATTGCAAGATAAATATTGTGAATAGCATATTCATTTTAAAACTACTTGGCTTCTATTTTTCTAGAAATGTTTCAAGGTATATTTTGTTAGATGGCTGAAGGATTTATCAAGGAACATGTAGTTTCCTTTAGTAAACCACTCATTAATAAACGAACATGTTTGATGGATTTGTAAATAAATTTTGTTTTTGAAAATAATGGAACTTTTTGATATCCCATTGGATTAGTTGGAAGCCTTTTAGGAGGATCAACATTTCTATGAGGACGTTAAGATTAGGAGAGAATGATGGCAAATATACTAATAGAGACACAATCAGATGCAAGAAATAGATTGTTTTATGTTGTTCTGGACCCTTACTGTTATGTGACTTAAGAGGAAATTGTTTGGTCCTTTTCTACTGTTCTCTTTTATTGCTTGCTAACTTTTGTTTGAAGATTATATCCATACTTATATAGTGATATATTTTTATCATGATTCTGTTTCTTGTAGTTTCTTTGTGTTCTTAACCCTTATAAGACTGGTTAAGTCACAGTAAGTTGAAAATAGCCGATTAGCAAATATAAATATGAACGTACTTGGTATAAATGTTGTTTACAAATTTTTTGAGTTTAGCAGATGTACTTGAATAATTCATTCCACTATTTATTTAAATATGTAAAGATGTTGCCTGTTTACATTAGACTTATTTGCAAATTTTGCATGTTCAACTCCCCTAGAACTTGAGAAGTTTGTACACTGGAATTTCTGATCTGTAATTTGAGAAATTCATGGAATTTGGAACCTTGAAGTTCATAAAACATGGAATAGGATATGAGTCTCGGAAGATCTCCTTTCCTTTGGCACGATTTAATTAAATATGAAAAATGTTATAAGTCTCGAAAGATTTCCATTCAAGTCTAAATATGTTCTATATTTGTTCCTTACCACTCCTATGCATAATTAGCTACATCCTTAGCTTTTGTTTCTTAAAAAAAATCCATGAACGGTATGAGTTTGAAAAGAAGTTAATTAGTTTGGAAAACTATAGGTTCTATTTGTCCCAAAAATATGAACGTTTATAACTTTTGATAGAAATCCCAAATTACCATAAAAATCATTCTGAAACACTTCGTAGTAGCTATATGGTCTAGGCTAAGTATGTTCCTCCTAAGTTAGGCTAGTTAAGGTTTCCATTGGTTGTGGGACCCGCGACACTCTTCTAGGCAAATCTAGTCACTTTTAAAAGAATATGGAACAAATAATACTTTATTTTCGAATATGAATATTTACTTATCTCTTGGAATTATGACAATTATTTTGTTCCTATGATTATGCCAACTTTTCTTGTGCTTATCATGATTTAGATATGTTGTGATTCGGTAATTCAAGCGATCCAGGATTAATATGTTGATGTTATGCCTGGGCGCAACTCGAGATCCGGGCGGTCCAGAACATATCCTTAGTGGGCGTGACTAGTGATCCAAGTAGTCTAAGACATCTCCTTTGTGGACGTGACTAGTAGTTCGAGCAGTCCAAGACATCTCCTTTGTGGACGTGACTCGTGGTCTGAGCAGTCCAAGACATATCTTTAGTGGGCGTGACTTGTGGTCCAAGCAGCCCAAGACATATCCTCAGTCGACGTGACTCGTGATCTGAGCAGTCCAGGACATATCTTTAGTGGGCGTGACTTGTGGTCCAAGCAGCCCAAGACATATCCTCAGTCGACGTGACTCGTGATCTGAGCAGTCCAGGACATATCTTTAGTGGGCGCGATTCGTTAATCCAAGCGGCCCAACTTTTGCACTATACAACTTCTGTATTAGGATTTGTGAGTATAGGGATGCCTGACTCACTTATCCTATGGTTGGTATGTTAAGAAGGAAAATGTTTGTGATTTG
>DF369446.1:1317-13951 GCA_000787875.1 Solanum virginianum
TTAGTTTTGGCTCTGGCATGTTCTCTTGGTGTTCAAAGAAGCAAGATACAGTAGCTCAATCTACAGCTGAAGCAGAGTACATTGCAGCTGCATCAGCTGTGAATCAAGCTCTTTGGATTCGGAAGCTGCTGGCAGATTTGTACATGGAGCAGAAGAAGAGCACTAAAATCTTTGTTGATAATCAAGCTGCAATTTCAATTGCAAATAATCCTGTTTCATATGGAAAGACTAAACATTTCAAGATCAAGCTTTATTTCTTGAGGGAGGTACAACAAAATGGAGACATAGCCTTAGTGCACTGCAAAACTAATTTTCAGAATGCTGACATCTTGACGAAGGCTCTACCTAGAGCAAAATTTGACTTTCTCAGAAAAAGACTTGGTGTTGCTGCTCTTGAGTCAAGGAGAAAGTAGTGCCTCAAAAACTAGAGATTAGTTGTATCTCAAAATACAACTTAAAAGTAGGATTAAGTTGAATGAATCAGCTGTAGTGTTGTGCAGAATCTGATTAAGTTCCTATTTTTTAGGCTTTAGTTATTAGCTCTTCTTTGCCAAAACAGATGAGCACTAAGGCAACATCAGACAATGAGCCAACACTGATGAACTTGATCATCAAACAGGAGATGGCAATTGTTTAAAGCCTTCAAAGTCAGGTAAAAAAATGATCAAGAATTCCAACAAAATGATAAACCTGCTAAGAAGCAACTTTTCCACTAGTCGCAGAATGTCCAGCTAATGACGCATTTGAGATGCACACGCAACAAACTTTTCCTCTACAAAATTGTAGCAGTACTCTACGGGCAGTAATTCCTCTAGTCATGGTGAGGGTAGAAGCCATTTACAGACATTCCACCATCAACACAGATTATCTGACCGGTGATGTAGGAAGATGCAGGCAAACAAAGGAATCCCACAAGAGATGAAACCTCTGATGGTTCTCCCAGGCGCCCAAGTGGAGTCCGGTCATATACTTCTTGTAAATAATCTTTGTTACTCAGCACCTGAACATGAAAAAGGATGATTAGTAAGTATCTTCACTTAGAACTGCAAGGTGGAAATTCAAACATGAAGGGTTAGATGCGGAAACAACTTGATCCATCTGTTGTTGTTTAGTTGAAGTTTGGATTTTTATTTTTATTTTTTTTAAAAAAAAATGAATATTAGATGCAGCTACAGGTTTTTGCCTAGATAATTACATATGAAGGGATCGACAGAGAGAAAGGACCAAACAAGTTGTTCTATCTTTGCTCCCAACAAAGAGTCGCATTCTTGACTTTATCTGAGCTTTATAAGCTGCTCTTACATCTGATTCTTTTTATATCTGCTCTTACCCCAATGCTCTAGCTCACACTATATGCACACACATAGAACATTGTAAGAAATAATTATATGACATGAGACTGATAGAACACTCACTGCCACAAATGAGAAATTATGTTGCAGTATTGCAAGACTTGCGTGCCTGCCATAAAGTGTACATGGGCACAGGTTATGGGCTTGGACCAGCTAAAAACATCTCAGTTTTTTGGGGGGGCATGGAAATCAAGTTCAAACTAACTGGCTGGTGCCACTCTCTAGCGAAAACCTAGCTCAACTTCCTTTTGACAATTTCCTATGCGTCACACACAAACTCAGCCTCTGTCTGCTATCATATTCCTTTTACCTCAGCAATCATTGAGTGGCTCTCTCTTTTCACATGTTGGTAGTGGCTCAGCTTCACTTTGTGGCTCGAGTTCACCTTGAACAAACATCAGCGGGTTCACCTACCATTGCTCCTCTCCCTCCTTCTGTCTATATCGTGACTTTACACTTGAGTTTGCAGTTCATAGTGACTGTGACAGCACCAGCAGGGGAGCAGTGGCTCACAAGGCACAAGACCATAACAGGATGACAGCAATCCAGAATGGACATCTCTTGTCTTGTCTGCTCTCTGCTGGTCATGAGCATTTACCTTCCATAACTACCTTTTCTTTTCTTTTCTTTTTTGCAAGGGTAGTGTGGTGCAATAGTCACATTGACTTTTCAGCCAAAATCTTTCCCTTTTACTCCCAGAAATTCAAACAATCTAAAAAAACAATTTCATTTTATCTTCATTCAAACCACTATTGGTCATTCGCTCTTTATGGAAAAATCAAAGAAGCCACACGGGGGTTTTGTCGGGCCTATTCATATGGTACCTAGCATAATTTTATGATACCAAGGGGATGGGGGGCTTTCCAGTTCAACTAGGTCCATAGTTCCAGAATTATACGCAGATTAAGATAGCTAAAAGGAAGTTTTACAATCATGAATCAAACCCATTGTCAAATCCTACTACCTATTATCCTTGTATGATTCCTATAATCCAGAACCTGGACTTCAGAACCTTAACGAACACACTCAACATAGGCTTTTAGTGATGGATGTGGAGATCAAGAGAGAAAAGAAGAAATGGTTAGAGTGTAGGGATGAAGATGAAAAGCAAAAACTCAAGGTAATCTATAAGACGGCCAAGTCAGAAGCAAAGATGGCGGTGACGATTGCGAAGTCAGCAGCGTTGGAGCCTTTATGAGGAGATAAGTAATAAAGGTGGGGACAAGAGATTGTATAGGCTCGCTAAAGTAAGAGAAAGGAAAGCTCGCGACTTGGACCAAGTGAAGTGCATCAAGGATGAATAGAGATATTGAACTGGGTAAGTTGGCACACTCCGAAAACCATAGTGATTTTGGTTATTGCAGGCGGTTCAGAGTTGAGGAGGTAAGACGGGCTATTAGTAGGATGAAGAGTGGGAGGGCGATCGGCCCCGATGAGATTCCTGTAGACTTTTGGAAGAACATGGTCAAAGATGGCGTAGAGTGGTTGACTAGACTGTTCAATGCTATTATGAAGACTGCCAAGATGCCTGATAAATGGAGGAGTAGTACAATGGTTCCACTATACAAGAATAAGGGAGATACTCAAAACTGTAACAATTACAGGGGTATCAAGTTGTTAAGCCACACTATGAAGGTCTGGGAGAGAGTAGTGGAGATGAGGGTGCGAAGAATAGTATCTATCTCGGAGAATCAGTTTGGATTCATGCCAAGGCGGTCGACTACTGAAGCAATTCACCTTGTTCAGAGGTTAGTGGAGAAATATAAGAAAAGTAAGAAGGACCTTCATATGGTGTTCATTGATCTCGAGAAAGCATATGACAAAGTCCCAAAGGATGTCTTATGGAGGTGTCTAGAGATGAAAGGTGTCCCAATGGCATATATCAGGGCGATTAAGGATATGTACGATGGAGCCAAAACTCCGGTAAGAACGGTGGGAGAAGACTCAAGAGTATTTTCCTGTTGAGATGGGACTCCATCAAGGATCTGTGTTGAGCCCTTTCTTGTTTCCCTTGGTGATGGATGAGCTGACGCGATCTATCTAGGAGAAGGTACCATGGTGTATGCTATTTGCAGATGACATAGTACTGATTGATGAGACTCGGACTAAAGTTAATGATAGGTTGAGGCTTGCCACTCAACCGATCCCCAAGAGGTAAAACTTTAAGTATCTGGGATCCATCATCCAGAATAGTGGCGATATCAACGATGATGTCACACATCATATTGGGGCAGCATGGATTAAATGGAGGCTTGCATCTAGAGTATTGTGTGATAAAAAGATACCACTTAAACTCAAAGGTAAGTTTTACAGTTGGTGATTAGACCATCTTTGCTGTATGGGGTGGAATATTGGCCAATCAAAAATGCACATGTGAAGTTTTTTTTATCATGTGTTCCCATTATCTGTCATATATGTGTTAGTTTTATCATATTTACATACTACCATGTGCTATATCATATTAGTCGCTCTTTCTGTTCCCTTCCCTTCCCTTTTTGTCATATCTAGTTCTTTCTGCTTATGGGTTTTGAGATGAGGGTTCCCAGGAAACAACCTCTCTACATGTTTGCGATGGTTTGGGCATGTGCAGAGAAGGAGTACCGATGCTCCTGTGCGGAGGTGTGAGAGGTTGGTTTTAGGAGATATATGGATTTCACTGGGTATGTTGTTGTTGTTGTTGGTAGTCTAGACAGATTAGGATGCATGTACTCTAGACCAAAGAAACCTCAGCAAATAACTAAAGGATGCAGTTCATCAAAGATAACAGCATTTATAATAGGATTACTGAAAAAGAAGAAAGTATGGAATTACTTGCTCCACCAGGGATGTTTTGATGTACCAAGGTGCAACAGCATTACTCCTGATGTTGTCTTTAGCCCACTCGCATGCCAAATATTTTGTAAGTTGATTAATTGCTCCTGTGGATAACATTCCAGCAGAAAAGATGTCAAGATGATGACATTTCATTAACATACTCTATCAACCATAAAGCCTGGAAAAAAAGGAAAGACCATACCCTTTGTTGCTCCTTGTACAGACATAGATTTCAATGAGACAAAACCTGAGACAGAAGAAGTGAACACAATACTTCCAGCCTCAGATGCTTTCAAAAGGGGATAGGCCAGCTGACACAGATGAAAAACAGATTCAAAATTTGTTGCCATGAGGGTGGAAAACTCTTCAGCTGTAAAATCCACCATAGCTTTGCGAATATTGGTCCCCACGTTGTTTATCTACTAAGCAATGAAAGAAAGCCAATTAGTTCATCCATAAGTGCATGCAATCCGGCTAATTACGCTAGATGCATCATACGTTCTAAGGTATTTGTTTTAACTGAGTGCCAGGTCCAACATTATGAATGACTAGTTAATCAGACATCATGTATAACTTGAGGAGCGAAGAGATATACGATGCAATGCATTACCCAATGATGATCCTAATACCACAAAATCTCCTACTCATTTAGCTTTTTCTTATATGCAGCTAGAGAAATGCTAGTTTGCCAAAATTTGTCAAAGTTCAACACTAAGAAATATTCAGCAGCATGCCTTGCAGATTAACCCAATTAGCAATTTTGACGAAGATTGAAGAAAATGAACTAGAGAATTTGCTCTCTTACTGATTTAGCAAAACTGCCAATGTAAAGGGTTACATCCGTATATATAAGTCACTTATGCTAATGCTGTACGGCTGTCAATCTCTAACAAACTTGCTAACAGACTAATTAACTAACTTGGCATAATAACTAACTGCTTAACCACTAATTGGTTTACATACTGAAGTGACTAAGTAGAGAAAACTATGAATTAATTCCACAATTTTCAATACTCCGCCCCCTCAAGCTGGATGTACTGAAGACATTCAGAACACCAAGCTTGGCCAAGAGAAAGTAATGTTGAGATCGATTGAGAGCTTTAGTCAGTATATCAGCTTGCTGATCTTTAGTGTTGATGTAGCATGTCTTGATCAAGCCTTGCTGTATCTTCTCCCTAATAAAGTGGCAGTCAATCTCTACATGCTTTGTTCTTTCATGAAAGACTGGGTTTGCAGCAATCTGGATGGCAGCCTTACTGTCACAATGTATTGTAGTAGGTATCTGTAAATTTACTTGCAGTTCTTTGAATAAATTTGTAACCCAAACTACCTCTGCTGTCATTGTAGCTAGGCTCCTATATTCTGCCTCAGCAGAGCTTCTGGACATTGTATTCTGCTCTTTGATTGTCAGGAAACCAATGAATTACCAAACTTTAAAAAATATCCAGTGACTGATCTCCTGGTACTGAGGCAAGCAGCCCAATCTGCATCACAATATCCAGTGAGTGTGGAAGACTTGTGGGCACTCATAAGTAATCGTAAGCCTGGATTACCCTTGATGTATTTGACAACTCTCAAGGCTGCATTCCAATGTGATAGTTGTTGCATATATTGACTTAGACTTTGGACTGCAAATGCAATATCAGGTCTAGTGTTAGTAAGGTAAAGTAACTTCCCAACCATTCTTTGGTATCTGCTCACATCAGAAAATAGCACATCATTCTGATTATTGTCATATTCCACTGAAGTTAGCTTGAGATTGCATTCCATCGGTGTTGAAACTGGTTGTGCACCAGATAACCCTGCTTCTGAAATCAACTCAAGGGCATATTTTCTCTGATTCATTACTATACCAGTGCTGGATCTACAGAACTCAATCCCCAAGAAGTACCTCAGCTCTCCCAAGTCCTTGATTTTAAAATGATTGTGTAGTACCTCCTTTGTCTCTTGGATCAGTATATGGTCACTACCTGTGATTAGCAAATCATTAACATATACTAACACAATGACTAAGCCTGTAATGCTTCTCTTAGTAAACAAAGAGTAATCCAACAACAACAACAACATACCCAGTAAAATCCCACAAGTGAGGTCTGGGGAGGGTAGAATGTACATAATGCATCAATGAGTTTGGCATTCCATTGTCTGGATGCTTGTTTGAGTCCATACAAGGACTTGACAAGCTTGCAGACATGGTGCTTCTTAGTACGGCCTTGAATCTATCTATTTCACCATCTGCCTTGTATTTGATTTTGAATACCCATTTGCAACCTATTGCTGATTTATTGTTAGGTAGCTTATCTATCTGCCATGTTCCATTGTCTTCCAATACTTTGATCTCTTGTCGCATAGTGGCTACCCATCTAGGATCCTTGAAGGGCCTCTTCATAATTTCTAGGTTTAATCGCCATGTTCCATTGTCTTCCAATGCTTTGATCTCTTGTCGCATAGCTGCTACCCATCTAGGATCCTTGAAGGGCCTCTTCATAACTTCTAGGTTCAATCTCCTCAGAGGACTTACTGAGGAAGGTTTGATACCTGGGAGATAAATGTTGATAAGCAACATAATTAGCCATAGATTAAGGGTGATCAGGATCAGTAACATTTGTGACAAAATCTTCAACCATACTGGGGGCTTAAATATTCTGGTGGATTTTCTTGTTCCTTGATCAACTGCAACTGCATCAGGAATAACCTTAATTTGTTCCAACTGAATGACTGCATATGCATCTACACCCGTATCTGTGTTGCTTGAAGCTGAACCACATTCATATATTCTCCAAAGTTGTCAGTACATGGATCATTTCTGTCCAAAATAACGATCAAGGAAACAATGGTGTATACTGGTTTTCTTTCTGAATAGAAAATGGAAATACCTCCTCTTTAAAAGTAACATCCCTGCTTACAAACAACTACTTCTGATTCAGACTATACACAACATATCCTTTCTGTGTAAATGAGTATCCCATCAATCCACATGCATCAGCTCTTCAAGAAAACTTGTCCTCCTTGGTAGGTCTAGTTGCATAACATAATCCAATGGTTCTTAAGTGAGTCAGATTAGGTTGAGACCCATGAAAAACAGCATAAGGTGATTGCCCTCTCAATATCCTAGTAGGCATTCTATTGATCAAATAGGCTGCAGCTAAAACACATTCACCCCAAAACATTATTGGAATTGAGCCTTGAAACCTGAGAGCCCTGGCCACTTCAAGAACATGCCTATGTTTCCTTTCCACCACTCCATTTTGTTGTGGAGTGTGTGGACAACTACTTTCATGTATAATTCCCAAGGATTCAAATAATGACTTACAGTCATTATTAAAAAAATTCAGTCCCATTGTCTGACCTAACCTTCTTAATGGACCTTTTAAACTGATTTTGTACCAAAATAAAGAAATTTCTCAGGATCATCAACAATTGTTAAGAAAAATCTGTAAGCAGCATGAGTAGGAACCCTGTAAGGTCCCCATACATCCAAGTGAATAAAATCAAAAATAGCTTTTGTTCTAAACATGCTTAAAGAGAATGGTAGTCTAGTTTGCTTAGCAAGAGGACAAACTGGACACTTATTACAAACTTCTTCATCTGCAGTCCCTTTGATTAGAGATAACTGCTTCAACACCTTCATTGAGGGATGCCCAAGCCTATTGTGCCACATTATTCCTTTTGAATCCATTGTCTGTACCATTATACTTTGTTCTACATGCATGTCCTTTTCTGGAAGATGAATGGGGAAGTAGTAGAGGCCATCTCTTTCTTTACCAATCCCCTTCATCCTTCCATTGAAGAGGTCCTACAATACAAAAAACTCAAGGAAAAAATTCACAGAACATTTCAGTTGTCTGGTCAATTGAGATACTGAGAGTAAGTCAAATTTGAAGTCAGATACCACCAACACAATGCTCAAGATGTCACCAGTTGGTAATTTGCATTTACCAGTGTGAGTAACTAAAGTTGTTTGGCCATTAGGTAAGTGCACCTTCCTTTCTACACTTTCATTGAGACCAGATACTTCTTCTAAATTACTATATCTAGAAGTCATATGACATGATGCTCCTGAATCAACGATCCATTCTTTGCTCTTCTTATTAACATTTGAAAATTTTGCTGAATGGTATTACTTGCTGTACTTGATATCTTTTTTCTTATTAACATTTGAGAAATTTGCTGATAATGCAGTAATGGGATTACTTGCTGCACTTGGTATCTTTTCAATTGTTTCCTCCTTGACAAGTTTTTGTAAAATTCTACTGGACTGATCAGGATTAAAAGTTGGTTGTGTTGCTAAAATCTGAGAGTCATATTCACCCTGCTGCATCTGCATACTAGTTGGATGTCCTGAAAAATCAGCTGATCCTTGTCCCTGATGATATATAGAGTTATGTCCCGTATCCACAGGTCCAAATTCATCTCTAATGCTCCTCTCAGCATAAACATGATTTGCCATTCCTCTTCCTGTATTCATTACACCTGTACCTGGTCCACCCTTCTTCTTAAATTTCCAATCAGCCAGATAACCAACAAGCCTATAACATATATATCTGGTGTGGCCATGCAACTTGCAGTGATCACAAAATAGGTGCCAATTTTTCTTCTGCTTAGGGTTGTACCCATTGTTTCCAGCATTCGAATAACCACCTTTTCCAGCATATAGTCCCATCGAATCATGAGATGCATTTCCTATAGAATCATAAGCAAGCTTTCCCTTATTCATATACAAGGCTATAGATTCAGAACTTTCTCCTAATGTTCTAGATCCAACAGTTATACGTTGGCTTTCATCAGCTATTATCATTGCATAGGCTTTACTTACGCTGGTTAAGGGATTCATCATTAAGATTTGACTGCGTGCATGACTATACACTTCATTCAATCCCATCAAAAAGGCAAACAAACGCAGAGATTGCATATGATCAACATAACTCTTACACTTATCACAATTACAGGTGGGTGGTGGCACTAGTGCATCAAATTCATCACATAGAAGGCGCAGTTTAGTAAAGTAGCCTGAAATTGTCGAATTATCTTGATGAATCGTGCATATTTCTGGATGTAGCTGATAACTTCTAGATCCATCAACTTTGTTGAATCGCTCACTTAGATCTTCCCAAACCATAGCTGCATCTGAAGCGTATACAATTCCACTGAAGTCTGAACAACTCCTTAGATACCATGTTCATGATCCATGCAAGAAAAATGCGTTGCATTTTTCCCATTGCTCCTCCAGTTCTGGCTTGTTGTCAGATTTACGACATGTCCCGAGAACAAATCCTAACTTGCTCTTTGCATGGAGGTTAATCATCATGGATCTGCTCTACAGTGATTAGTTTTCAGTCCAAGTGAGCTGAACTAATGTCAACACACTACCTGGAGTGTCCGATGGATGAAGATATAGAGGATGTTTTTGATTCTTTTCAATTCCTTCCAGAGTATCAACTGAAACTCCAGCTGCATCAGTGCTGGTTGGTGCTAACTCGAGTGTTTCCATTCTTCAAGCTCTGTTAATGGCAGAGGCTTCAATTGACCTAGGATCGACAAATTGTGAATCTATATTTCATAGATTCATGGCTCTGATACCATGATGAAGATTGAAGATTGAAGATTGAAAAAGATGAAATTGAAGAAGATGAACTAGAGAATTTGCTCTCTTAGTGATTTAGCAAAACTGCCAATGTAAAGGGTTACATCCGTATATATAAGAGTCACTTATGCTAATGCTGTACAGCTGTCAATCTCTAACAAACTTGCTAACAGACTAATTAACTAACTTGGCATACTAACTAACTGCTTAACCACTAAATTGTTTACATAATGAAGTGACTAAGTAGAGAAAACTATGACTTAATTCCACAATCTACAATAATTTTACTGCTGGTGTATGAGCTCTGTATGTACCGGCAACAGTTATATATAATCTGGGGCAGGACATCCATCGAATTTTGAACTACACGCCATTTTTCCTCTAGGATTTCTCGGTTATAAATGACTAGTTATATATGAGATAAAACAGAAGGCAGTAAATAAGAGGGGATGATTTAGGAGTAGCCCAAAAGGAGCACAGAATATATAACAGCAACCAGAGCTTCTTAATTGGGCAAAACAGATAAAGAACTTTCCAGAAACATCTTATGAGACAAAACCATTTGTGGAAGATGAAAAACTTTCCATAAATCATCTATTTATTCCAACTGATTGAGGTCGATAATATGATATTCATTCGGCTCAAGTCATTCATAATTTTGAAGGGGAAACTTTTCCTTAGCTCCCAAGTCCTCCACAAAGAGATATCATTGAAATATAAAGCTTCTAAGAAGTGCTTAAGCTAATAAGATACTACGAGTATAATCAATCAAAAAGAAAGATACCTACGAGAATATCGAGCCTCCCATTGAATGTAGATGAAACAACCTCCATTAACTTCTGACGATCAACTTGAGAAGACACATCACACAAGGAACCAGACACTGTAAAGCCCTCATCTTTCCAGCTCCTCAAACATTTTCCAAGCTCATCTTCATTCCGGCCACACGTATGCACAGTGGCTCCTAGTCCACACAACTCCTCCACTATGGCATGCCTAATCATACAACAATCCACAATGTCAAATACTAATGCATGGTTATATTCGAATTTCCAAGAAAACTAGATAAAAATACTGGGCTTGTGGCGATATTGGTTATTTCTTCTGTCTCATAACAAATGATGATTCAGAGTACAAGGTCAAAGCATATAATGTTATCATGTGAAATGTACATGAAATCCTTGATTTCCTTGAAATAAAATGTCTATTATAGAAACAACACAAAAGCCAACCCCCCTAAAAAATTTAACAATAAAATCAAACATTTGTTATATCCTATGCCAAAAAAGTGAATATTGTTTACAAGATCATTCAAAAAACCACTCTAAGTCACATTATAACAATAAAAATCATAACTGAAAAAAAAAGAGTTTAAAAAGGTTTTGCAAGTCGCATTAAAGTAATTAAACTCCTTTGCAAGTCGCATTAAAGTAATTAAACTCCTAGGTAGGGTAAGTTCTATGAACACATACCCTCCCTAGATCCCCAATTGTAGAATTACACTGAGTATGTTGTTGTTGTACATTAATTAAAGTAAACAAAGGTGTAACTACCCATGATAAATGGAATTAGGAATCTCAAAATATTGCAAGCATCATTCTACACTACTTACGTAAAAACTCTATAAATTTGTCAGTGTATAAAATCATATATAATCACAATAACAACAACTATACTTCAGTCCCAAAGACGTTGGAGTCGGCTATATATGAATCTCCAATTCTTTATTTAAGTTCATATCACGTGGATATACAACAACAATAACAACAACTATGCCTCGGTCCCAAATAAATTAAAATCAGCTAATATTGAATCCCCATTTCTTCATTTAAGCTCATATCCAGTGGATATATAGATATAGTTTCCTAAAAAAGCACAAGTATAGAACAATTAAATGGAAAGGGCGAAAGTTGCCGACTGACCCAATTCCTCTAGTGCCACCAGTGACAAGGGCATTCATGCCATTAAGGGACCATCGATTGGCACATCCAATTGTGCTGCACTTCATCCATGGCCACTTTCTGGGTTTCCAAGTTTGAAATTTCAACTTCACACAAGCAGTAGCTACCGTGTGGGAAGGCGGAACGCAGACGGATTCCAACATTGTTGCCAATTTCCCCTTCTTCTACAGTTTTCCTGAAAATACTTCGGACAAAAATGCTCGCTTATCTATAAAAATTTTGAAGTTTATTGATTTACGAGCCTTTTGACACGAGGCATTAGGAAATAATGGGATGGAGTTCCTCTCCATTTCTCTCCCAACACATGACATTAGTTATATCCAATGATTAGACAAAATATTCTAATTGTTATAAAATTTATGATTAGATTGAAAGCAAGTAGAGTAAGAAATAAATTACTTTGAGCAAAAGAGAAAATAGGGGAATGACCAAATATTCACTTCACTTCTCTTTTTCTTCTTACACCACAAACCATATGAATACCCCTATTTATAGTAGTTTTGTGTCTACTATTTACCTTATTAAATATATATAGTGGATATACTATTTACACCATTAATATGGTGGATCTACTATTTATCCCAAAAATTCCCCATGATGTGACATCTACCTAAAAATATTTACCATTTGCCCTATTAATCTTTACATGGTGGAACATCCACAAAAATAAATTACAAATTTTAGTATGCCTCGTTAAAACTTTACTAGGAAAAACCTTGTGGGATAAAAACCTAGTGAAGGAAAAAGAGTAAATATAACCTCCTAATTCAAATGTGAAAAGGAGTATATAATGTATTTAACTCCCCCTCATGTAGACATCATTCAACGTCTTTGAGTCTTCGAATTTCAATACGATGAACAAGTTTTTCAAGTGCTGATGGAGGAAGTGCCTTGGTGAATAGATTTGCAAGATTATCACATAC
>DF369444.1:1519-14150 GCA_000787875.1 Solanum virginianum
GAGTTGTGAATCATTCATAAGTAATTGGGGATCATACTGTGACTTGTACGGTCGTTTGACATTCAGGGATGAATGCTCTTAAGGGGGGAGGATGTTAGGACCCGTATTGTGGTATTTTGGATCAATTACGAAACTGGGAACCAATGTTAATTTTTGGAAAACTCAGAACTTTCATGTGTCCCTAATGGGTTTAAGAAGGAAAAGTTTGAGGACTTAAGTGGAGTTTCTAAGACTTGGGGGGTGAGATTGTGCAACACAACCATATATATACATGTAGGCTTTCTAGTACAAGAGCATAAGCTTTTGCACTTAGAAAAAAATATATGAAGCTTATCCTGAAAACACTGTAGCAACCTTCTCGGGTTACTACAGTAAAAGGGAAAAAAATTTGATTTCTTTGTTTCTTCTTCCGATTTGATGCTACAAGCTTGGTATATTGAATCCCCTATGTAGCGTAGAAGCATTGGTTGGCCAAGAAAATGCTTAGTTTTTCGGATTTGACGATTTGAAGTTCTTGAAGGGGTTGTAAGGTATGTCAAACTTTCAGCTTGTTTTAAGTAATTTGAGACTTGTATGAGTGTTAATGTGTGTTGAATTCGAAGAATATCATGAAAGATTTGTTGTTGAAGTAGATTTTAAGCTTGTTTTGGAGTTGAGTTCAAATTTGGGTTATGTGGGTTAATGAAGTTCTATTGTTCTAATGTCTTGAAATTTTGTTTAATTGTTATGAAAATGATGTTTATGGGGTGAAGGAAGTATTGGAAATTGTTGTACGTATGATTGCCAAGTTGAATTAAATTAGTGTCCTTAAGTGTATTGAAATATTGCATGTTAGCGTTGGGAGTTGATGTTTGACGTTGGTGATGTACTATGGTTCTTGGAGTGTATGAAGGTGCTTGAAAATGGTAAATATATATATTCTTGAAGGCTGTCCAGTTTTGAAAATGAGTGCACATGTACTTGAAGTAACAAAAATTTGGAGTTATATAAAAATAGTTAAATGTTGTGTTGTTGCGTTGTAAATAAATGTTTGGTGTTTAGATGGAAACATGTGATACTTGAAAGGTTAGTGAAGGCTTGAACAGTGTGTATTTGTTTATATTTAGTTGCTATCTAGTTTTTCTTTGTGATGAATACGAAGTTCGTTAATGAATTTAATGAGGTCATGGCCTTAGAAAAGTATAGTTTAAGATACTTTGTAAAAGTTGGAATGACCTATGTAATGTATGATCCCTTTTAATTTATCATGGAAGCTCGATCCGGTTATTAGTTACAAAGGTTTGATAGTTCTTCCAACTAAGAAAATTTGACAAGTTTGTATCTTATGAAAGTTTGATGAGTTTGACAATTATGAAAGTTGGGTCAGGTTGTCAACTATGAACATCCGCCAAGTTTGTAAGTTTTGAAAGCATGAAGTGTGTGAAAAAATCGAAACAATATATGCTCCTAATGCTATGAATAAGAACCCTACTTGTTCTTTTGATATACTTTAGCACATATGTACTAATTCGATGCCTTGGCATACTATTGTTAGATGCGAACCTTGAAATGAACTTTACTTGAATTCCAATGGTGAACTAGACTCATGTTTGACCCTTGGAACCTTTTTGTAAATATGTATAGTTCAACTCTTGTGTTCTTGGAACTTGCAAGTTAGAGAAAATAGGTGATATTATTGCAAGGGTTGGGAAATATTAATCCTACGGTAATTCGCTTACTTTCAACGTATGTGCCCTTAGGATTTAATATGCTTGTAAGGTTAAAGGAAATCGGGTTAAGTTTGGTACTTAAGTTTGATAAGTTGTAAGCTATAGAATTTTGATAAGTTGTAAGCTATAAAAGTTTGATAAGTTGTTAGCTATAAAAGTTTGATAAGTTGTAAGATATAAAAGTTTGATAAGTTTGTAAGTTATAAAAGTTTGATAAGTTTGTAAGTTATAAAAGTTTGTAAGTTATAAAAGTTAGATAAGTTGGTAATTTAGGAAAGTTTGATAAGTTAGTAAATTGTGAGAATTTGATAAATTTGTGAATTGGGAAAGTCCGAACAAGTTAGTAAATTGTGGAATTTGATAAACTTGTGAATTGGAAAAGTCCGGCTAAGTTAGTAAGTTGTGAAAGTTTGATAAGTTTGCAAATTATGTGAGTTTGAAAGGTAGCGTTAGAGATGTCTGTATTGCTAAGTTTAAATGCTATGTCCAGATTCTTGTGATAAGTCTTCGAGGGTTGGAAATTGTAAAAATATGTATAACTGGCTAAGTTATAAAAGAATTGCTTTGGATTCAGTTCTGGAATGTCATGTAGAAATGTATATGTTATAAATTGGATCTTATAATTATTGTTCGCTCTCAAGTATAACCTTATATGACCATTTGAACTGGTGAAAATGATTATTGGTTTGATCTCCCACATGACTTTGTCCTTACATAAGAGTATTGTGCTTGTTATGATATAAATATAGTTGTGTTTGGTGTTATGTTGTGATTGGACTTTTTGATATGTCAGCATTTTGACATGTGAGTGCAGGGCCTCAGTTCACCTTGGCTCACTGATACTATGACATGAGCGCTGGGCCACAGTTCGCCTCAGCTCATCTATCCTATGACGTGAGTGCTGGGCCACAGTTCGCCTCGACTCACCTATTCTATGACCTGAGTGCTGGGCCTCAGTTTGCCTCAGCTCACCGATACTATGACATGAGCGCTAGGTCACAGTTCGCCTCGGCTCACTTATACTACATTTGAAACTTATGTTGGAGACTTTGGATTATTGCTGTGAGTACAGCGGTCTTCCCTAGCTCACTTGTCTGATATGTGATGTTTGCTATTTTGGATATATGATGGCTCACATAAGTACTTTGATACATTTCAGGCGTGCTTTTAGCTATTGTACTGTTACTCTGTTGGTTATCCTGATATATGTATATATATATATATATAGTTCATACTTTCTACTTTACATATTCAGTATGTATTTCGTACTGACCCCCCTCTCTTCGGGGGCTACTTTTCATGCCCGCAGGTATAGGCGTACAGGGTAGCGGACCCCCAAATTAGAATCCCTATCCACCGTTTGACGAGCTCCTTTTGCTTCAGAGCAACTTTTGGGTATATGTACACTCATTTTCTCCAGTTTGCATTGGTATATATACATATATTCAAGGGTATGACGGGGCCTTGTCCCGTCTTTTGATTCAGTCTATCTGTATAGAGGTCTGTGGACTCCTGTGAGTGTGGGACATATCCGTTTGTATATTAAGTATATATGTTGTGTACGTTGGGCGATTTAACCACAGCGGTGTCCTTGTCGGCCCGCATATATATATGTTTGTACTGTCTGCTGGGATTTTCTGTATACAGGTGGGTAGCCAGTAGAACAGAGGAAACTCTGCCAAAATTTTTTAAAAAAAAAATGACACAAGTTAGAGTTTGGATCTAAGTTGGTGTCCGATTTGGTATTTGCATTTGAGTGCCCAATTCGGGCACAAGTCGCGGCCCACGGGGTTGGGTCGTGACAGACTTGGTAAAATAGTCTAACTTTATATCAAAAGTCTAAGTTGGGAGTGTAGCATGGTAGAGGCAAAGTCTAGTTGTGATAAAGTGGTTTCATGAGGGGAGAGTTTGGGCCCTAATTGGTTATCAGCATATTTAGTGGCGTAGTTTGGAAATTGCATATGCCTCTTTAAAAAAGAAGAATTGAGTTTGACGTTTAATTTCAGTTTTAGATTGTAAATATGTTAGAAAGTGTGAGTTTGATGTTTAATTTCAATTTTAGATTGTAAATATGTTAGAAATTGTGTTTGTTAGTGAATAAAATGGAGCGAATGCCTTGTTAAGGTTGATAACATAAGAAGAATTGAATGTTAAGCTTGGGCTAAGTTTGATATGGTGTATTGTATTGAATGATAGTTTGAATCCAGGTCATACAGCAAGAAGGTTAATCACTATCCCAAAATGCTATCTTACCTTGCACTTAGCCCCATTACAAGCCCAAAAAACCCTTAATGATCTTTCATAAGCCGGTTGATGTATTAGTCGGACAATAAGGGAAGTTTATGAGTCGATTTGGGCATGTTTTTCGTCTTTTGGGAGTGTGAGTGTTATATGATGATATCCTGAGCTTGATATTACATTGCTTGGTGAGAATGGAATCTTCCTTGATGTGAGGGTAATCGAGCACAATAGTTCAGCATGGTTTTGCCTTTGGTTGAGCCTTGGTGAGTGAAAGCTCCAAAAGGTATATTCTAGCCATTGCTTGAAGCTTGAAGTTCACATATGAGTGGTTGCTAGGTAAATAGATTTTGTGCCTTAGCAAATTAAGTGGAATTTAGTACACTTCATAGACATGATCTTTGAACTAGTTGACATTTGATTTACTGACAAAGTAAATAATTAAGTTGGGGATGTTGATAAGTAGTAAATTTGCATTCATTTAGGGTTTAATTGTGCATAAAACATGTCTTTAATGCCCTATTTTGCGCTATAACGGACATGAATTGTTGTTTTTGTAGCAAGGTAAAGATTGATGAACACGTGGAACATAATCATCGAAAATGAGCTAACAAGGAAGTATTGGACACTGACCATCGCAAAAGGGTACTTGGCGAGTCTCCAAAGTACCCCAAACCTCGCCAAATGATCACCCAACAAAAAGCAAGTATACTCGCAAAGAGGCAAGCTACAGAAGTGATTTGGTGAGTCACCAACTTAATTGACGACCTTGATTTAGCTCACATAATAGGTCATTAATTTGGCCTGGAGTCACTGGTTAAGGGGCGAAAAGCTCCAAATGGCGCATCGCCGACCAGGTTAGTGAGTTAAGAAGAGGAGCAGTCTATAAGTTGAAGGCATATTATGCGAGTCACCGACTTGATCGGCGAGGTCAACTAATGTCGTGGATTAGAAATTTGAGAAAGATATTTTGTACTTTTTTTATAGAGTATAAATAGCTATATGGCTAGCAAAAGAGAGAGTTCCAATGTTTAGTTTTTCAGAGTAGTACATTGTTCTAGGAGAAAGGAGTACAATTTTTTTTTACTTGGTGTATAGAAACTTTCATTTTCTTGGGGAGAGAGAGTAAGAGTTTTGGTAAACCTGTGTTGATTTCTTCTGATTTCTTGAGCCTAAAGATAATTTCAATGGAAGGAAATTTATTAGGTGAATTACCCATGTTCTATTTGATGATTAGCTTAAAAACCCCAATACCTCTAGGGGGATAATGTAGACTATAATGCAGTGATTAGCTATTGGATGTTTGATTTTACTTGAGTTATTGATGAATTCTTATGGATTTTATTAGCCATGTTTTTATATGTGGATTGATGTTGCAAACTCAATCCTAACTTAGGATCTTCATGTATGCTTGAGAGGGTTGCATAAAGTGAGGTTAAATGATGACTAGCCATTAATATATTGAATTAATGAAATTTCCTTAGAGATTTGGGAGTTTTTACTAAGGTTAAGGTGGTAGTAGATTGAGAAAGTTACTATGGAAAGTTGATCTTGAGTTTGAGAGAACCTTGATGAAATATTAGATATGTCTTCCCTACCCATATAGATTCATCATCTTTCGACTATTTTCAAATACCCATGCCAATTACTACTTGTATGCCTATGTATCTTCCCTAGAAATTGCTTAAACTCTCTTATTCTTTGTTGTTATTACTTAGTTATAGTGATAATATCCTTTGGACTCTAACCTAAGCATTTCTTTGTGGTTCGACCTCGACTCCAAGTTGGGTAATATACATTTGATGATCGCAAACACTTTGAATTGTGAAAATTGAGTGTGGATGCGTTACAATTAATTTCCATCAGTACCCCCAAACAAGTCTCATAGCATATATAAGCACACCCTTGGTTAAGAAAGGTGGATCAATCATCAATAAATAGTTCTAAGGGAATTTGGGACCTAGGACACACTCAATGGGGCAACAGATCATGGAACTTCCATCATACAATAACAACAAGTAAATAGTAAGGGAATGGAACATGGAACAATGGAACATACTCTATTGGGATTCGTGACTTAGAAAATTCACCATTTGCTAACATAATCAAAGCAACATCATACATGGGATAGGGAGCGTCACATGATATACACCACATATTATCTAACAATACTCTAGTCATGAGTGGAATGGGGGCCAAGACATTTCTCGTACCCACCCTCAAAAGTAAATAACAAAGTAGCATGTCTTAACATAAATGTGGTAGATAGAAAATGGATATTTCCATCAAAATGGAGGACTCACCGAAAGCAAAGTCTTCAAGAATCGTACTAGCCATGAGGAGGTGGATGGATAGGAGCTCTGATCCCTACATAGTTAGATCATGTAGACAAAAAGTATGTGTTAGTACTTTGAATGTACTAAGTATGTGGGATGCAATGCAACAAGAGATCATAAGCTATAATAGACAATATGCATAATCATATACAAAGGCAATAAGCTCAATATGGCATGAATAATCAATGCCTTAATTAAAACATGCATAGGAGGTAAAATAATAAGTTCATAATAAAGCATACATATGTGAGAGGAGACCTTAACGAACATTAAGACCATCCGAGCTACAATATGGAATCCTGATGTTTCCTCCACATCGAAAAAGGAGTGGTCTACTTGCCAAGGTAAACCATACCCTCACATTTGACATGGCCTTTTCAGTGGGTGGTACATGACCTAGTTGGATCCATTAGTGTAAGCCCATTTATGAAAATAGTAATAACCTATGGTGGCATATAGTTATGAAACTTAAGACGTTATATAAGGACCCCTTGGGTCAAGCCCCCACCTTATGCTTCATTCGGTGCTAAGCCTAGTCCCAAGGAATACATAAACATCTAACCACCTTCTTTGCCTAAACTTGAGATCTCTTTAGGTGAACACCTTTCACAATATGTACTTCATGGAAACACACTAGGCCTTGTGAACCCTTATCAAGGAAGTCCCTTAATTGTTCCTTCAATTCTTTCAATTTTCGTCGAGGCCATTTGATATGGAGATATAGGTATGGTTAGAGTATCAGGGAGGAGGTCTATACCAAAATCTATTTTCCTTTTGGGAGGAACACTGAGGAGCTCATTGAGAAAGACATCAAGAAACTCATTGACCATCGTAACCGACTTAATAGAAGAAACTTTCAGACTTAAACATCCCTAACCCTTACAAGATGATAAATGCAACCATTAGAAATCAATTCTCGAGCCTCAAGGCAAGAGATAAACCTACCTTTAACCACTAAATCATGATTTTCCCACTCAAGGATGGGTTCATTAGGAAATTGGAATTTAACCATATGAGTTCTACAATCAATGGAAGTATAATATGCATGTAACCAATCCATCCCAAGAATAATGTCAAAATACACCATGTCAAGTTCAACAAAATCACAAGGTAAGACTTTATGCAATATGGACATGGGCAACCCCTATAGACTCTTCTAGCAATATTAGGCTCATCAATGGGATTATACACCAAAAATGATTCACATAACAATTCAGGACACATATCAAACCTACTAGCAATGAATGGGGTAATAAAAGATAAAGTGATACCAGGATCCAATTAAGTGTACACATCATAATCATAAGTCTTTAACATACCAACGACAACATTAGAAGTCTCCTCAAACTCTTGTTAGCATGTAAAGCATAGAATCGGTCACCATATGGACCACCTTATAGAGTTTGGGCACCTTCTTACACTATACCTCTTGGAGCCACTTGAGGATGCCCTACCCTACCTTTGGTAGCAATATTAGGACACTCACGGATTTTATGCCCCATTTCACAACCAAAACAAGCACTCAATTCTCTCCAGCAAATACCTCCATGGTTCTTCCCACACCTTAGACACTTAGGAATAGTAGCACCACTAACTTGAGACTTAGGGGTGGGCACCCTATCTTTAGCAAACCTTTGGGGAGCAACTTAAGTTATTCCTTTACCTTGTTGGAAACAACTACTACCACCGAGCTTAGTAGGTGGAAGTCCACCTTCAAATCGAGCCCTTTTTCTCTCTTCCTCAGAGACCATTGGACAATCTCTCATCTTATGTCCAATACTGCCACACTTGAAACAACCATTAGTGTCGGCCAAACACATTTCTTGATGCTTCTTGACACACCCTTGATAAATGGTGAAATGGCATCTTTCCTTGTTAGGCTTAGGCTCCGAAACACCAACAAAAGATGAAGCACCATCAACTCGGGCTTTCTTAGCCTCCCTATCCCCTTTCTTGTCATTTGCAGTCCCAAGGGTATCCACTTGTTGGTTTAGTTGAGCAATTACAATTTTGGCCAATAGCCATATGGCATTGCAGAACTCTGCATTAGATATGTCAGTGTTGGGGGATTGATCAACAAGTGAGGGATGGTTACCATATTGTCCACCATTCTGATGGGTCTGAGACATATTCTGAAATGTAAAGGATAGGAATCAGAAATAAGTCTTAAGGGATTTAGCTCTATCACACGACATACATCATGAAGAAGTGAGTCATTTCCTAAATGTCTCATATTCATAGTATGGCGCGCTTCACAACTATGAACAAAACTCTACTCAATGCAGTAAGTTGGATTTCTGAGGACCATTTATAAATTTAATGCTCTTATACCAAGTTTGTCATGACCCAAGCCTAGGGTCTAGGTGCGACATGGCGAATGAGGAATTCGAAGGTACCCCAAACAAGCCTCATAGCATATATAAGCACATCCTTAATTAAAAAGCATGGATCAATCATCAACAAATGGTACTAAGGGGATTTAGGACTTAAGACGCACTCTATAGGACAAAAGATCATGGAACTTCCATCATACAATCACAAAAAGTAAATCTAAAGGAAGGAAACATGGGACTAGGGGTGGGTATGGTATGGTATGGTATTTAAAAATTTAGTCATACCAAATTAGCTCGGTATGGTTCGGAATTTTTAATTTCGATTTTGGTATGGTTGTTCGGTAATCATAATTAATTTGACTTTATATTAATATAGTCATATAATAAATAAGTATAACATTAATAATATTAAAAACATCTCAAGCTAATCAATTAAGTGATCAAACACTATATGCATTTGCAAGTTGTGGACAATGAATAATACAAAAGCTAATCAATGCTTTCAAATTTGTTTTACTCAAAATTTTCTTCATCATGATCAGTGATGGGAGTGGCAACTGTACTGTCAGGGCTCTTCTAGAAGCTCTACATATATTTAAAATAATTTAAAATTTAACATATATATATTATATTTTGGTATGGTATACGGTATTTCGTTATTTATTTTTTAAATATCAAATACCATTCCGAATACCAAAAAATATTATAAGTCATACCAAATACCATAATTATCATACCACGGTATAAAATAATTTGGTTTCAATATGGTATTCGGTATATACCATACCATACCCACCATGGGACACACTCTATAGGGATTAGGGACTTAGGGAATTCACCACTTACTAACATAATCAAAGAAACATCATGCATGGGATAAGGACTAAGAGAAGGTCTCCATAGATACATAAGTGTTGCATGAGTCATGCACCACATATTATCTAACAATACCTATAGACATGAGTGAAATGGGGGCTAAGACATGTCGTTGGCTCACCCTTAAAAGTGAATAACAAAGTAGTAATATCTTAACATAAATACGGTAGATAGAAAATGGATATTTCTCTCGGAATGGAAGACACACCACAAGTAAACTCTTCAAGAATCGTAGTTGTAAAGGTGAACGGATAGGAGCTCCGATTCCTACATGGTTAGATTATGTAGGTAAAAAGTATATGTTAGTATTTTTAATGTACTAAGTATGTGGATGCAAAGCAACAAGAGATCATAAGCCATAATAGACAAGATGCATAATCATATACAAAGTTAATAAACTCAATATGACATGAATAATCAATGCCTTAATTAAAACATACATAGGAGGTAAAATCATAAGTTGATAACATAGCATACATATGCGGGAGGAGACCTTGATCGACATTAAGACCATGCAAGCTACCACAAGGAATCCCGATGTTTTCTCTACATCAAAAAATGAGTGGTCTACCTACCAAGGTAAACCATACCACCATATTTGGCATGGCCTTTTTGGTGGGTGTTACATGTCCTAGTTGGATCCACTAGTATAAGTCCATTTAGAGAAATAGTAATAACCTATGGCGGCATATAGTTATGAAACGTAAGACGATATATAAGGACCCTTTGGGGCGAGTCCGCACCTTAAGCCTCATTCGGTGCTTAGCCTAGTCCTATGAAATACATGAACATAAGCATAATCATAACATGTATAAGTTTATAAATCATAATATCATCATATGAGAAGCTTATTAATATTCGTGACCCCTTTAAGTGGGCATTTCCTTTCGCAAGAGGGTGTATTATGACATCACAAAAAGGGCTTCATAATCTTGCATAATTCATAGAGTTTCCATGGAATCATAATATACTTGATAGCTCTTAATCATTTATAATATTCATGACTTGCATAGCTTGTAAATAAGTCTTTCATCAACATAAGATACTTAACCATACAAATCTTAACTCCAAAACATGGTGGGTTTATGCATAGAGACTTAAAATCATGAAATTCAAGAGTAATGTGTATGAATAGGTAAAACATGTTCACTTGAAACCATTCAAAAAAAACTCACCTTAACCATAATAAACTCCTTAGTTAGGACATCATGAAAATCATCTCAAAATCCATAAATTTCATAGCATTTTATAATATCATAAGATGCATAGCTTAAATGTTATAAAATAATTCATAAAATCAACCCTTAACAAGAGTTCATGCATATTCAAACCAATAATTGATAATTTCCAACTCAAATCATGCATAATAATAAAAATAGGAAGTACTCATAATGATTCAAGTAATAAAATCAAGGATTGAATTGAAAAGGATTTTGGACCCATGATGAAGAAAGCCACATACATTAAGGTCTCGAGGAAGACAAGAGAAATTTGAAGTCACCTCGAAGCTTGGTCCTTAATGGGTGAGTCTTGAAATCTTAAAAACTTGGAAGAATTTGGAAGAGAATGTTAGAGAGTTTTGAGAGAATTTTAGGAGTTTTAGAGAGTGATATAGGTCCAAAAATAGTGAAATTTTTTAGCATTTTCATATATAAGGGCTCCAGGATTGGTCCCAATTGTCCTTACTTAATTCTGGAAATTTTTCAAAAACAATTGTACTGTGGTGAACCCAGGGCATGACGCAACTTGCTCCTGCATAGCTCATTTTCACAAGAAGTTTAATTTCTTCCTGTTTTGGCCCTGGAATGAGTCTGGGTCATGTATACACTAAAATAACCTTCTCCGCGACGCCGAGAGGTCGCGTACCCTCCTAAAAAGTGCAAAAACATGCAAAAAGGATTTTTTTTTTATTAGATTGACTTAAAAATCAAAAGAGACCATTTTTCCATACAATTTTGCCTCTTGAACAAGAATATGGCTCAAATTTGCCAAAAATGTACGGAAGATGCGTTATGCAATAATCAATTCTCAGGTACCCTATGGCTCTTGGAAGGTGTTCCAATGATGTAATGACTCTAAAGATTATTTTTTAAAAAAAATTGAAAATTTATCATTTTATTCCTTCTAATAATTACTCTGAGTCATGTCTAATCAATTTGTGGGGTTGGATTTAGAGTCTTATTGAAAAGTTGAGAAATTTTGTAGTTTTTGAATTTTGAAGACTTAACTTATCCAAAAGTGGTTTGATACCAATAGAAGCTATGAATCTCAAAATAGAATTTTATTAGTTTCATCAGCTCTAAAATATGAAATATAGTCTAGGAGCATTGTTATTTTCCGTTTTGAAGTTGTTTTGTGGATTTGAGGCTTTAAGTTGGAAATTTAAGTTACTATGAATGGGGTTTGACTTTGATCAACTTTTAAAGTTCAGATGCTCAAAATAGATTTTTGGTTATTTCGTTGAATTCAGGAGGTGATAAGAGTTTCAAAGGCATTTTGATCTTTTTAAGCCTTAAGTTAGTTTAGTTACAAATAATTAGATTTTGGGTCAACAAAACCTTCAATTTGAATTCTAACGGTTCCATTAAGTTTAAAATATCGAATTAATAGGTAGCATATATATTTTGTGTGTATGAAATTTCAAACACATTCCAAAGATCCTTTCGGAGATTTTAGAAGTCGATGATTTTTGGTCCCTCGTTCGTCGAGCCTTAATCGCGATCGTAGAGGGTAGTGCTACCTTTTCTCTGTGTTCATAGATCATTAGTTGTGTTCGCCGAGTGTATTGACTTTTCCTTCTTTGCATTCGCAGAGGAAAGGTTGTGTTCCTTAGAGTACAACATAATTTTCTCTCCGCGTTTGTGAAGTAATGACCCCCGATCAGAGTATCTTATATATGATACAAATGGGCTCGCGGAATAAATGAGCTGTGCAAATTTTTAATTTCTAAAATCATGATTTCTTCCTCCTTTTTCATTTTTGAGTTTTGAGAACTCTTGGGAGGCAATTCTAAAGAGATTTTTCAAGATAAATTCATTAGGTAATTGATACTTATAATATTTATTTTTCAATAACTATTTCATGATTCCAACCTTTTGTTCTTAGGTTTAAGCTTTCATTTTTATTAGTTTCTTCAAGA
>DF369440.1:804-10943 GCA_000787875.1 Solanum virginianum
AATTTGACACATGCACGAAAATGAAATCCTATGACTATGTTTAGTATGCTATTCTGATAACCATATATGAATCCTATGCCTATGTTCAGTTTGATACTCTGATGACTACATGTACATCCTATGTCTACGTTCAGTTTTTTATTCTGGTATTTATATGTACATTCTGCGTTACATATTCGGTACGTCCTTCGTACTGACCCCCTTCCTTCGGGGGCCGCATTTATGCCCGCAGGTTTAGTCATACAGGTTAGCAGGATTCCAGCTTAGGCCTCAGCTGCAGTTGAAGAACTCTTTTACTTCAGAGCTACTTTTGGTACACATGGTTGCATAAATGTCATTCTGATTATGTTGGGGCCCCTGGCCCATCTTATGATTCGGTTTGTCTGTATTAGAGGTCTGTGGATAGTCTGTGAGTTGGGTCCTGTCAGAAAGTCTGTGTATTTTGTATATCTGTCATGTATTTGGGACTTAGCCACCTGTTTGGACATTCTGTACATATGCTATATTTGTTAGGCGGTAGGACCACAGCGGTGACCTTGTCGGCCCGTGTATATATATATATCTGTGTTTGTTATTCATCTGTTGGTTCGCTGGACTTTTCTATTTCAGGTGGGTCATGCTTGTTTTGAATACTTGAGACTGTTCTGAATAGGTGAGTTCACACCCATTGTTGGCTATAAACAGAGATATTTGTGTGTTTTCTAGACATTGAATTTTCTCTTTTTCTGGATATATTTTTTATACACAAAATTGAGTTTGCGTGTGCTGATTTTTCGCATTCACTGAATTAAGTTACAAAAGTTTGAGGTGCCGCTACTTTTGTAACAGTTTATCCTTTTTATCATGGGAGAAAATAATCCACAACCTCGGTATAGTAAGGGGATTAAACTTCTTAAAAACACACAGTGAATTCTGAGGACTCAGATATTTTTATATATTTTTGTTTTCATCATTACTTTTTCTGGTATTGTTTTGAATATCGAGATCTACAAGCTTAAGGAATTTAATAATTTTTTCCTGTATTGTTACTTTCTGAATTTCTTTGTTTGAGATTTGACCTTCTATCTATTTGTGACAGAAATAAGTAGTATATAGATTCAGTCTTTATTGTTTGTATTCTATGTACTAAAGTATCTGTCTACTTGTAATAGCTAGAAAAAAATGTCTAATTCAAGTGAAGTCAATGCTGGAACGATGAATGCTGCAACAGCATCTACTGCACCTTCAAATTATTTCATCGGCTGAAAAATCTGTGAAATTAACCAGTGTTGGACAATAAGAGATGTTCTTCTACTTGAGTACCTTATGTCTGTAGAGTTATATCAGTGAGAATGTTCTTGTTCTATCTGAAGAAACCTGGAATGATGAATGACTCTTATTGACTGAAGATTGGAAGCACTCAGATTTTTTTATAGGAACTACATTCTGAGTGGCCTACAAGATAATCTATATAATGTGTATTGTACCTTGAAAACTTCCAAGGAACTTTGGGATGATTTGGAAAAGAAGTACAAAATTAAAGATGCCGAAATGAAAATATTCATGATGGCAAAGTTTCTTGATTATAACATGGCAGAAAGTAAAGTTGTTACCACCCAAGCTCAGGAGTTAAGGTTGTAATTCATGATCTCTTTGTCGAAGGTATAATTTTATATAATACCTAATTTAAATATATTAAGTTTGTTCTTAATACTCAGATAATCTTTACTGTAGGATTATTGATTTTGAATGATGTTTTTCAAGTGGTTACTATAATTGAAAAGTTACCCCACTATGGAAGGACGTCAAGAACTTCTTAAAGCATAAACACAAGGAAATGACTATTGAAGATCTCATCATAAGATTGAGAATTGAAGAGGATAACAAGACAGAACAAAAAAGGTCCTAAACAAATTCAACAATAGTAGGGGTGAATATTGTTGAAGAAGGATCAAATGTCAAAAGGAGAATGAAGTCATCTGGACCAAAAGACTATCCACCTAAAAGAAGTTTAAAAGTAATTGTCACAATTGTGGAAAGGTTGGACATAAATCTGTTGATTATCGCTCTTTAATGACATAAAAGAAAAAGAATCAAGTAAATATGATTGAAAAGAATGTGGAAGTGAAAAATCTATGTGCCTTGTGGATTCAGTGCAACTTAGTAGGTGATGTTAAGGAGTGGTGGCTTGATTCTTGATATACTTTACATATTTGTGTGGTTAAAAAAGTCTTTACAACATATGCCCCACTGCACCTGATGAGACCATTTAAATGGAAAATTCTTCCACAGCAAAAGTTGAAAGCTATGAAAAATTATGTTAAAAAATGACATCTGACAAGGTGGTGACTCTAGATAAAGTTTTTCATGTTTCAAAAATGAGAAAGAACTTGATTTCTACTGGTCTCTTAATCAAGAATGAATTTAAATATGTCCTTATCTTAGACAAAGTTGTAATTAGTAAGAATGAGATGTATGTTCAAAATGGTTACCTTACTGAGGGCCTTTTCAAACTGAATTATGTAATGGTTGCTGAAAGTAATAAAGTTCAGGCTTCTTCTTACTTGAGTCAAATAATTTATGGCTTTTTCATTTAGGTCATGTCAATTATAAAACCTTGCGAAAAAATGAACAGTTTGAATGGATTAAATTTGATAACAAACAGTAAAAATGTCAAATATGTGTTGAATCTAATTAAGTATGTTAAACAACTTTATAATTCAGTTGAAAGAATTCAAATTCTTTGGACTTAATTCACATAGATATTTGTGATAAGGAGTTAATATCATCTCGTAGTAGAAAAAAAATATTTCATAAATTTTATTGACGACAGTATATGAAACTGCTATGTTTATTTACTTAGTAATAAATATGAGGCATTGAAGTATTCAAACATTATAAAAGCGAAATTGAAAAACAACTTAACAAAAAGATCAAAATATTATGAGTGATAGGGGCGGCAAATAAGAATCTCCTTTTGATGAAATATAATTGGAATATGATATTATTCATCAAACAATAACCCCTTACTCTTCACAATCAAATGAAATTGTGAAAAGAAAAAATAGAACACTTAAGGAGATAATGAATATCATACTGATAATAAAGCATACAAGACAATTGCTCATCATCATGCAAAGCTTGGCCAAAATGGTTACACACATAAATCGGCCTTATTATATTTGTTACACACATAGAATAGTCATAGCCAAGCTATGAGATGCAGAATGTTTCTTAGTAGTGGCAAGGTGAGGACAAAACTGGAAATTCATGATATGTACTTGAGATAGCAACAACAACAACATAACTAGTGAAATCTCACAAGTGGATTTAGGGAGGGTAAAATGTACGTAGATCTTACCACTACCTCAAAGAGGTAGAAAAAATGTTTTCTGGAAACTCTCATCTTAAAAACCCATAAACAGAATAAACTAGATAACAATGTATTTGAGATAGCAATTTCTCAAAAGTTTCCTAATAACACTGCCTCCTTTTCACTTTATTTAATTGTCTGATTAGTCACACAATCAAACTGATAAATAGATATTTTAAAATTTGTGATCTTAAAAAATTATTATTTTTGATAGCTATAAAATCATGTCATTAATTCGTGACTTACTGGTCGCAGCAACAAGGAAGAGACAAAAGAGGAGGGCGAGAAAAGTAGTGTACTTTGCCATAGTTGTTATTTTTCGTGGATTTCTTGGTGAGGAAACAAACAATTGAAATTGTGGTACTTATAGAGTTGGAAAATCATATTGTCAACTTAATTCCATTTGATTTGGTCTAGGATTACGTTGGATCTTTGTTTAATTAATTATAAGATAGATTATTAAAATGACAAATAAAGTACAAAGACTTAGTACAACTCAATTAGAATTTCTTTAATTGAAAAGAATTTAAATGGATCAAAGATTCATTACAGCAATAAAGTCTTCTACTAATTGATCAATTCTGCATCTTACTAATTCCTTTTATGAGGTTGTCATCGATTTGTGTTAATAAATGTTGTTTTAGCAAATAACTAATACATTGAAGAATCTTGTTTTCCAGATATCAAAAAGGAAGTAAATTGCATAATATAATAACACAAAAAAAATTATCATAAAAAACGTCTTATTCAAAATAGTAAAAAAATCACGATCTATCCCAAGAGAATTTACCTCAAAAACTTCATAAAGTCAGACAGATAGATAATTACGGGGAACATATAAACTTAGTATCTTTCATCAGGACAATCAACCCTTTTAGAGGTACTCATTTCAAGATTACATCCCTTTTATTCTAGGAGGCCAAAAAATATTAATATTGTAATTGATAGGTTACAATATTTGTTTAGAAAAGAAAATATTGGATTTAAGTAAGGCGTGAATTGGGTAGTGTAGGGAAACCAAGTAAAGGAAAAACGAAGAGTTATTTCTCCCTCGTTGGTAGAATAGAGAAAAAGTTTTGTCCTTATATTAGAACATTTCCTTTAGCTCTTAAAGAGTCAAGTAGAGGGGACCCCGGCCCCTCGCACTGCTATCGTCGTCGCTCGCTCAACTTTGATTTTAGCAAATGATGTGATTGATTGATAAATTTTTTAGATAGACATTTTTCTTACAAAAAAGATGTCATGCCTGTTTTGAATACTTGAGACTGTTCTGAATAGGTGAATTCACACCCATTGTTGGCTATAAATAGAGATATTTTTGTGTTTTCTAGACATTGAATTTTCTCTTTTTCTGGATATATTTTTTTATACACAAAATTGAGTTTGCGTATGCTGATTTTTCGCATTCACTGAATTAAGTTACAAAAGTTTGAGGTGCCGCTACTTTTGTAACAATTTATCCTTTTTATCATGGGAGGAAATAATCCACAATCTTGGTATAGTAAGGGGATTAAACTTCTTAAAAATACATAGTGAATTCTAAGGACTCAGATATTTTTATATATTTTTATTTTTATCATTACTATTTTTGGTATTGTTTTGAATACAGAGATCTACAAGCTTAAGGAATTTAATAATTTTTTTCTGTATTGTTACTTTCTGAATTTCTTTGTTTGAGATTTGACCTTCTATCTGTTTGTGACAGAAATAAGTAGTATACAGATTCAGTCTTTATTGTTTGTATTCTATGTACTAAATTGTCTGTCTACTTGTAATAGCTAGAAAAAAATGTCTAATCCAAGTGAAATCAATGTTGGAACGATGAATGTTGCAGCAACATCTACTGCACCTTCAAATTATTTCATCGGCTGAAAAATCTGTGAAATTTACCAGTGTTGGATAACAAGAGATGTTCATCTACTTGATTGTCTATCTACTAAAGACTTCTTTGCTCGAGTTAGTGGACAAGTAAAACGAGCTCAATCTCTGGATTTTCCTACTAATCAGTAATCTCTCATGGATGACAAGATATCTGCCATGCAAAAGTTTACACCATCAGTAGAGATGCTTGCCACAACAAAAAGCTGATATTGAGAGATGATACTAATCATGCTTTCTCAATACATGCTTCTACTGGAAGACTATACAGCACTAAGTGCAGCACTATCAATTTATGCTGCAACACTAGATTTATCAGCTCAGAGAGCGCTTTCCTTGAAGAAACTCAAAGAGAATCTTCCGCACTTCTCTGTCTTGTGTAGAGCTCAGAAGGATCAAGCGGAGTATTATAAGGACTCTTCTAAGAACACACTCCTCATTGACGAACTAACAGCAGATCAGGAATTCTGTGCTCACCTCAAAGCCTGCACTGACAAATTTGAATACCAATCAGCATGCTGGAGGCAAGTTTGAAGGATGCTAAAGAAAAAAATAGAAGAATCCAGGAGCAAAAACTTAATTTATGGAGGAGGTTCTTTCAGAAGTCTAGTGCTTTTGATAAATTAGAAGCTGAGTTTCAGGTCCTGAAGGAGATAAAGAAGCGAGCTGATTCAGATACTGCTCGATTAGTGCTTTTGATAAATTGGAAGCTGAGTTTCAGGTCCTGAAGGAGAAAAAAAAGCTAGCTGATTCAGATACTGCTCGATTGGAAGAAAGCTTAAATGACTTCAAGAGTAAGATAATCAATTTATCACTTGTACAAATCATTCTTCACGGAAATTTGCATGTTAGTAAGAGCATATAAATATGACATGCCAAATTAGTTCAATCATGTGCTATGGAAGCGCACGTGTTCTTTATCTTATAATTTCTGGTGACTTTTGGAAATGTTAAATTGTTAAGATTCAACTTAAGGTTTCTAGTGACTTTTGAGAATGGGAAATCGTCAAGATTCAATTTGCTCGTGGATATTCTGAACATATCGTTTGCAACTTTGTTGTTACAGTTCCTTTCTTTTAGGATGCTTTGCAATGTTTTTTGTTATATTCATCGTGTACTTTAAAATTTCTTTTCTATAATTGTTTAATTTATTTCCTTGAGTCCAAGGTCTATGAGAAACAATATATTTACCTTCACAAGGTAAGGATAAAGTTTTCATGCACAATTCTCTTCAGACTTTCAAAACCATACTCATGGGATTATACCGATTTTTTTTGCTATTGTATTGTTTGCAACTTTGGTACATGACAATATTAATAGTACATGTTCTATTTTTTTTTTTCAAATTTAAGTACTCTTCATGAGCGTATCTTTGTTTATGCATTATCTTCATTTATCTAGCATTTCCTATGCATTAGTTGAAAGAATCCACGACTATAGTTATATTAAATTATTTTTACTTTCTACATAGTAACAACATTAAAATATTTCGTTAAATTTTAACCTATTTTCTTATTGATTTATTGCTAGGAGGATGGTGTGAGTCCCTTCAATTTTACCAACGTATTGAGCTGACAAGGAAATGACTGTTGAAGATCTCATTGTAAGATTGAGAATTGAAGAGGACAAGGCGGAAGAAAAGAGGTCACAAACAAATCCAACAATAGCAGGGGTGAATATTGTTGAAGAAGGACCAAATGTTAAAAAGAAAAAGAAGTCGTCTGTACCAAAAGACTATCCACCTAAAAAAAGAAGTTTAAAGGTAATTGTTATAGCTGTGGAAAGGTTGGACATAAAGCTATTGATTGTCGCTCTTCAAAGAAGCAAAAGAAGAAGAATCAAGAAAATATGATTGAAAAAGAATGTGGAAGTGAAAAACCTATGTGCCATGTTAGTGCAACTTAGTAGGAAATGCTAAGGAGTGGTGGCTTGATTCTGGATATACTTCACATATTTCTGTAGTTAAAAAGGTTTTGCAACATATGCCCCACTACACTTGATGAGACCATTTACATGGAAATTCTTCCACAAAAAAAGTTAAAAGCTATAAAAAGTCAAAAGATGACATCTAGCAAGGTGATGACTAAACAAAGTTTGTCATGTTTCGAAAATTAGAAAGAACATGATTTCTACTGGTCTCTTAATCAAGAACAAATTTAGATGTGTCATTGTATTACACAAAGTTGTAATTAGTAAGATTGAGATGTATGTTGAAAGAAGCTACCTTACTTAAGGTCTTTTCAAACTGAATGTAATAGTTGTTGAAAGTAATAAAGTTCAAGCTTCTCTTACTTACTTGAGTCAAATAATTTATGTCATTTTCGTTTAGGTCATGACAATTATAAAATCTTACAAAAAAATGAACAATTTGAATCGATTAGCTAAATTTGATAACAAATGGTCAAAATACCATACTTTCCATCAATTAATAATTACAGTAAAGCATACAAGACAACAATTGCTCATCATCATGCAAAGCTTAGCTTGCCCCAAAATGGTTACACACATAAATCGGCCTTATTATTTTAATTACACACATATAGGTAGCTTTTTATTTGTTTACATAGTCAAAGCCAAGCTATGAGACACAGAATGCTTCTTAATAGTGACAAGGTGAGTAGCAGTAGCAAGCATATTTTGCCCAGTAATATTTGTGGCCCCATGGTTTGTACTTCTTACAAATACCATATTTAGCTCCATACTTGTACTTGTGGAAACTCTCATCTTAAAAACCCATAAGCAGAATAATCTAAATAACAATGTACTTGAGATAGCAATTTCTCAAAAGTTTCCTAATAACACTGCCTCCTTTTCACTTTATTGTAGGTGTTTGATTTGTCACACAATCAAACTAATAAACAAATATTTTAAAATTTGTGATCTTAAACAAATCATTTATTTGGTAACTATAAAATCATGTCATTAATTCGTTACTTACCGGTTGCAACAACAAGGAAGAGATAAAAGAGGAGGGCAAGAAAAGTAGTGTACTTTGCCATAGTTGTTATTTTTCTTGGATTTCTTGGTGAGGAAACAAACAATTGAAATTGTGGTACTTATAGAGTTGGAAAATCATATTGTCAACTTAATTCCATTTGATTTGGTCTAGGATTACGTTGGATCTTTGTTTAATTAATTATAAGATAGATTATTAAAATGACGAATAAAGTACAAAGACTTAGTACAACTCAATTAGCATTTCTTTAATTGAAAAGAATTTGAATTGATCAAAGATTCATTACAGCAATAGAGTCATGTACTCACTCATTTTATATTTAAGAATAGACCAAATCATATACTCCCTCATTTTTTTAAAAAATGACCTAGTTTAACTTGACATGAAGTTTATAAAAATAAAGAAGACTTTTCAGTCTTATGATTCTACATTAAAATTATGTCAAATGTACCAAAATGTCCTTTAAACTTGCGGCCTTAAACATGCCACATGAAAAATTGAAATCAAAGTTTTGCCAAAAAAGTAAAAAAATCTATATTTTTGAAACTATCAAAGAGGAAAGTATGTTATTTCATTTTTAAACGGAGGAAATAATAATATATATGATTTTTATTATAATTTTCTTTGTCATCTAATCCATCACCAACATGATTTGCAATTATTAGCTTTCGTATGGATTCCTATTGATTTTTATCCCAAAGTAAATTGCAGAATTCAAGAACAGAAAAAAATTTCTAGTAAAACCTTTTTGTTCAAAAGAGTATCAAATACATATCATGAGCAATAAAAACTGATATATATATATATATATGTATGTATGTATGTATGAACACACATACGTATTTACTTCTACTCAATTTTAAATAAATAAGAAAATAAAAAGTTTATGGCAATATCCTTGATCGAGGTCAATCTCTATTTCATATTTCTTGAAGTTTTATTAATTTTTATATTTCGTTGAAATTAAAGAACAGTTTTGAATGTAACTTTTTTATGTTGTAGTTGCATTAGTTTTGGCCTTAATTATCTTCACCGAAGTTCTTTATTTTTTGTTTTGTTTTCATCTTTACATCATTAAAGAGGAATTATAACACTAAAATAGTAGCTTATCTTATTAATGGTGTATTACTATTTCTTGATCCAAGTAAACATAATATGCATCATGTAAAGAAAGATATTAACAATAATTTAAGTTTGAGAATATGTAAAAAAATTCACTGGATCTATAATGATTTAGTGGTAATTAGAGAATAAAATTAGAAAAAATAGTTTTAAATGTTATTATGGTAGGGATTACACAAAAAATAGATTCAGTTTGAAATTATTTATTCAAACTAGATCAAAACCAAACTATTTATTAGGGATTACACAAATTCTATATTAATAAGAGCTAATTACATCTTACCTATATTCTTTTTTCAAATTCCAAAAATCCCTTAAATTTGATATAATCCGGATATATCATGTATATTATGTGATGTATTTAACCGATACATCACATAAAGTGATGCATTCAACATCCTGATACATCATGCAAGTGATGTATTTGATTGATATTGCTAGGTCCTGTATGTCCTTAATTGGCTCGATTAGGAAAAGTTTGGGGACCAAAGTGGAAATTTTGAAACTTGATGTCTTAAAGACTTAAGTGGTGCCCACTTGGTACACTTGGCAAGTCTTGCGCGCGCGCGCGCGCGCACACACACACACACACACACACACATATATATGTTAGAGCCCGTATCTTGGTGTTTTGGAACCATTGCGAACTTTGGGACCAACATTGTCATTTTCGAAAAACTTGACACTTAAGTGTACTTTTGAAGAAATTGAGAATTTAAGTTGGAATTTTCTTTAAAATGTGAGTAGAAATTTATGGATGTTTATATGTTGGAAATATAATTCTAGAATTTTCAAGTATGTAATGTTGTGATTGGTCCAAGTTTCTTTTGA
>DF369437.1:3287-13958 GCA_000787875.1 Solanum virginianum
ACGTGTATATATATATATATATATATATATATATATATATACATCATAATACGCACGATAATAAGTGGCTCGAGAATTGGTGAACGACATCATAATAGGCACGAGTAGAGTCGTGAGAAATCATATGCATCAAAAATTATTATTATAAATTCAAAGATCAGTAAAATATTCATTTTTTTAAAAAAATATTATTTTTACCCAAATTTCTTTAAGTTACCAAGAATTTACCTAGAAGGGTATCACGGGTCCCACGGCCGATGGAAACCCAAACTATTCTAACTTAGGAGGAAGACATCTACTCTAGATCATGAAAACTACTATGAAACACTTTAAAATAGTTTTTAAGGGAATTCGGGCTTTTTATCAAAAGTTATGGGCGTTTACACTTTTCAAACTATTAGAAAATATATTCTTTCAAACTTATTAACTTTTACATACTTGAACATCTTATGAATTCCAAGTACATAAGAGTCAAAAACATGATTAATTTCCATAGGAATGCCAAGGAACGAACATAAGTCAGGCTTAAGCCCGAATTATAAGGAAAGGAAATCTTTCGAGACTCATATTATTATCTACATTTAACTAAGTCATGCCAAAGAATGGAATGCTTTACATATCTCAAATGCCCTCCAATACAATCCAAATGCAAGCCAAATCCAATATATGTTTCGAATTTCCTAAAATCTACAAACAATCCGTAAAATGTCAAACATTAGCTAAAGACCCTTTTGGGCATTAAATTCTAACTTTGCCCTTAATTCTATAAAAATTTGGGCAACATCTTCCCTTAAATTAAGCCACCCTCAGAATCTATCTCGGCTCAAATCAATCAACAACAACAACCCAATAACATCAATAATCTATTCAAATGCCAATATAACGACAGTAGCCCTATTTATCATTATTTAATAACATCCATAATTTTAATTCAACAGCATATCTTTAAGTCAATACCAATGCTTATACAGTCAAATACTATCCTGAATCCACATCAACATTATTTAAGGCCATTCCAACAATGTTATTCTTATTTTTATCCAAATTTCATTATATAAGCAATAACCTCCCAATTACTCCATAACAATTGAAACAACACTCCAGTTCACCACAAGCTATTCAAATATAGCATCATCATTATATAACGAATCCAACAACACTAAAATCACTTAATTTGGGTGTAAGGGAAAAATGGTCCAAAACATTCATTGCTGTAAAAGTCATCCGAATATAAAAATTTTTATATGATAATATTCCTCAAGTAATAAGGAATTCAGTAGCAAAAATTATTTCCAAAATGGAGCTAATATGAGGAAGAAATCGCAAGTTAAATCTTTCAAACCATAATAAAATGGAGTAACAAAACAACAATTTTTGCCTCAAATGATGCATCAAAATCAATTTTTGAAGATCCCATGTTGTTCTTTTCAAAAAACTAGACAACTTAGCCTTTTGAATCACCCAAATCGGATTAAAATTGAGAGAGATATTGAGATGTGAAATTTGGGGGAAGAAAATGGCAAGCTTAAAACATTCCTGCATATCATGAAAGGACCAAACACATTGAAATAGATTGCCATTTCATCCTGGAGAAGATCAATCAAGGACTGATTTTGACTAAATATATTGCTACAAGAGACCAACCTGTAACCATACTGGATCATCAAGTAAGAAGGTTGCGAAATAAAGATGTGTCTTCGGTTAGGGTGCTGTTGTGAGACTATAACAAAGAGGAAATGACCTGGGGAATAGAAAAGTAGATGAAAAAGAAGTATCCCCACCTGTTGCAGTGTCTACAGGTAATTCATTATGTTGCTAGACCTTGTTGCTTGATAAGTAAAGTTTTGACCGTTGGATGTATTGTTGTGATAATTGAAAAAGAAAATTCCCCGTAAATTGTTCACGTAACAGGTAAGGATGGTTTAACATTTGAGGACGAATGTTCTAAGGGTGGAGGATGTTAGGACCCGTGTGTCCGAATTCATATGTCCTTAATTGGATCTACTAGGAAAAGTTTGGGACCAGATGTGGAATTTTTCAAAGTTGGGAATTCTTGAAGAGTTGTATGGAGCCCACTTGATTTGTGTGGAATTTTAATTGGCATATGTGGGGGTGTGGACCATTTTTTCTTTGGCCAAGAGTTGCTTATAGATATAATAATAATTCCCTATCTTCTTATCTTCCATACTTAACCAAAATTAGAACTAAGGAAGAAGCTGAGAATTTTAACATCCTTGTAACAATTGTAATTATTGAGAAGAAGGGAAGTTGCAATATGCATAGGGCACAGGAAATATGGTCGCCCACCCATCAATGGCGCCATAACACGACATAACACCAGAAAGTTGCAAATCTCCAAATCCCCATCACATATCAAACATAGGATAAGTGAGCCAGGAAAGACCTCATAAGTAGAGCAATTTCCCCAATTTATACAATCTCGAAGGGTTAATTTTCTTGGAAACGATTTAGGTTTTGCTGGGGTAACCCTCTTTAGCTCTGAAGCTGCTTCAAAGATTTCTTGCGGGAATTATTATAATGGGGTTTCCTCAAATATGAAGTTGTTTCTTGTTTCCGCTGCTTGGGGTTGTTTCTAACCTGTAAACCATTCTATTAATTGTTTTCAGATTTTTGGTTTTCTTTCAGATGCGTTGTGCGGTTACAACTTTTAGGTTTGCTCAATTTTCCATTGCTACACCTCTATGGCCAACTACGTGGAAAATTGCATTTGAGTTTATGAAGCTTACTTTAGAATAGGCAAAGGATGCATTAGTTAATCTTGAAGTTCCAGAGGGGTAGTATACTTGATCATATATTTCCTCATTCCAGTTGCGTCATTGTTGAGGGTGGGATAGCCATTGCCTTAGAAAGAAATTGAACGACTGAAACAAGAAATGTTACAAGACATGCAGAGATGGAAGAGATTGATTTTCTAGTTGAATAGTGGCAGAAAAATGGACTCTCACCTCTTGAAGTTTTTGAAAGATTCTCAAAGTGCATTCTGTAGGTTACCTGTGGACCATATATAATGTGCATAGCAGCGTTGGCATATCTTGGAATAAAGGAGGCATATTATGGATGCAGAAGTGATAAATTTGGAGGTTGTGGATCTGTACTATCACTGCATACCCGTTGCTCTTACCTTTCAACTAGTGAATTTACCTCATCAAAAATGGGCTTCAAATTCACTAGTGGACTAATGGCTTCTGAAGCAGTCTCTCTTCTTCGGAGCTTCTATGAACAAGGAAATCCAAATGCACTAAAGCCTCGCAAACCTCTAAAGCAGCAAGTACAAAAGTAAAGTAGGAAGTATAAAAATGTTGGGCATATCGAAGCATAAGTTGGAGTTGGGTTGCACTCAGATTGTTTGGGAAATGTTTGAGGTATGTAAAGCGTTTCGTTCTTTGGCATGACTTAGTTAAACGTAGATAATATTACGAATCTCCAAAGTATGACTTATGTTCGTTCTTTAGCATTCTTATAGAAATTTGTCATATCTTTGACTGTTGTGCATTTGAAGCTCATAACTTGTAAAAAAATATGTAAAATTTGGCAAGTTTGGAAATGTATATTTTCTAATAGTGTGAAAAGTGTAAACGCCCGCAACTTTTGATAAAAAGCCTGAATTGCCTTAAAAACTGTTTTGAAACATTTCATAGTAATTGGTATGATCTAGGTTAAGGTTGTTTCTCCTAATTTGGGTTAGTTTGGGATTCCATTGGCCGTGGGGCCTGCGACACTCTTCTAGGCAAATTTTTGGTAACTTTAAAAGAATTTGGTATAAATAATATTTTGCTTCCAAATATGAACAGTTTACTGATCTTTTGAATTTATAATAATGATGTTTATGCATATGACTCTCACGACTCTACTCGTGCCTATTATGATGTCGTTCACTGGTTCCCAAGTTGGTTGTTATCGTGCGTATTATGATATATATATATATATATATATATATATATATACACATTCTGATGTTAGGCTGTATACGGCAAGTCGGTTTTCCCATGGGCCGGCTTTGCTTAGACTGGAGTTATAAGGCACTAGGCTTTTGATCTCTGGATATTATTACTTGTGAGTGCAGGGCCGAAGATCGCCTTGGCCCACGTGAGTGCAGGGCCGAAGATCGCCCTGGCTCATATGAGTGCAAGGCTGAAGATCGCCCTGGCTCACTTATTCTATATTGTATTATGTGATGGAGATTTCAGATATTTAAACTTTCTGGCGACAGGCGGTGGATGGCATATGTTTCGGAGGCCCCACTAGTTTTGGTCCATTAGGTATAATTTGGTATTTTGAAAATAAATATTTTAACATTTTGGGTATGCATTTGATTATGATACTTTCATTTACTCTGATTTATATTTTGTACCTCCTGCTTTATATATTCGATACGTATTTCGTACTGACCCCCTTTCTTCGAAAGACTGCGTTTCATGCTCGTAGGTACCGAAGAACAGTTTGGTGATTCTCAACTTTGGACACCCTTTTACTATTTAGAGTGCTCCCTCTATTTCAGAGCCTACTTTTGGTATATAGGTATATTTTCGTTCATTGCATTATGTATATCTGTTCAGGGGTACAATGGGGCCCTGTCCTATCCTATAATTCTGTCTGTTTGTTTAGAGGTTTATGGATACATAAGTATGTGGGTTGTGCCCAATTCATTTGATTAGACCTGCTTGATGTGTTTGGTGGCAGTTTTACCCGCCATAGCGGCCTTGTCGGCCCATACATGCATATATGATATTCTGTTGGCTCTATTTGGTCTCTGTTCGTATCTTCTGATATGCAGGTCTATTTTGGATAATTCGTAAAATAAAGAAAACTCTGCTGAAATTTTGTGGACATAAGTTATCTGTTAGTAATTCAGTTTTTATGATCGCATTTGGGTTCCCATTCGGGCCCTAGTCACGGCCTACGGGGTTGGGTCGTGACAGAAAGTCATAAGTTAGGTATCTAAATGAAGCCATCGAATGACGTGGCACTCCAACCCCATATATAGATCCAACCCTGAGTACATCCTTTGTTACTAGTTTATTAAGGTTTTATACACTACAAGAAAATACTTCTTTAACGAGGGAAAATATCATCGCTAAAAGTATAAATTCGGTCGTTATTAGTTAATAACAACCGGTAAAAATCTGATCATCACCGTGTTAGAACCCGTATTTCATGCATTGGAGCAATAAGGAAATTTGGGACCAAAATTAGAATTAATTGGAAGTTGAAAAATTTAAGTATTCTGTCCGAGTTGAGTTTAAATTTTGGATCATGATTCTGTCGATTTTCATCAGCTCTGGAATGTCAAATCTAGGCTAGGAAAACTTGCAGAACTTAATTTAGAGTTAAAATAAAGATTTTGGATCATAAGTTGCATTTTTAGTCATTACCAGAGCCAAAGTTTCGCTTTGGTCAACATTTGGGGTTCAGAAGCTTGATTTGGAATTCTAACAATTTCAGCAATTTCGTATGGGCAAACTAACACTAGAAATAGTTTCGTTGCAATTTTTGGAGCTTTTGAGAATATTTTGAGTTTTTGGAATTCGAAACTAGCTTAAATGATTTTTCTCAGGTTTTGGGTAAAGGAGGCCTCAAGTGTAAATTTGGATATTTCCACTGGATTCGGACCGTCGATTTAGGGCTAGGAGGACTTTTCGTTCAGTTCTAGAGCTTTCGGGTAATTTGACCTATCGGTAGCATTCGAGATTAAAGTGGGACCCATATTGGCATAAAACGATCTTTGTTGGAAATTTCAACTGCACCATTGAGTCCGAAATGCTGTTTCTGATAAGATTTCATATATGGATTATATTTTTTCAACTTTGGATGAGGCCAGAACATCAAAATTAAGTTTGAGCAGTGGATTTCATATATGGAGTGTATTTTTGTGACTTTGAATAAGACCAGAACAAAGATATTAAATTTGAGCATGGAGGAAAATATAAAGGTCGCCATGTGGCCCAACCAGGAATTACCATGTGGCAGTAAGTCTTATAAAGTTGCTGAATGTTGCAACGTTTCAGCAACTTCTTCATCATTTTTCCAAAACTTCAAATATTGATATCTCTCTCAAATTTGATCCAATTTGGGTGATTCAAAAGGCTAACTTGTATGGTTTTTCGAGGAGAACAACATAGGAGCTTCCAAAATTGGTTTTGGTGCGTCGCTTGAGATAAAAATTGTTGTTTTCAGTTGAGGTTTTATTTTGTTCCAAAACTTTAACTTGTGATTTCTTCCTCGTATTAGCTCAATTTTTATAAAGGTTTTAGCTAATGGAATCCTTGTTACTTGGAGAAGATTTTCATATAAAAATTTTCAGATTCGGATGATATTTTCTGGTGACAAAATTTTTGGATGATTTTGCCCTTTCGCCGGAATTAAGTAATTTTAGTGTTGTTGGATTCCTTATGTAATGGTGACGCTATATTTGAATAGATTTTGCTGAATTGGAGTGTTGTTGCAATTGTTATGGATTAATGGGAGGTTATTGCTTATATAATGAAATTTGGATAAAAATAAGAATAACATCGTTGGAATGGTCTTCAATATTGTTGGTATGGGTTTGGGTTACTATTTGACTGTATAAGCATTGGTATTGACATAAAGGGAAGATGTTGAATCAAATTTATTGATGTTGTTTCAAATTTATTGATGTTGTTAAACAATGATAATTAAAGCTATTGTTGTTATATTGTCATTGGAATTGATTATCGATGTTATTGGGTTGTTGTTGTTGTTGTTGTTGATTTGAGCTGAGATGGATTCTCAGGTGGCTTATTTTAAGAAGAAATGTTGCCCAAATTTTTGTAGAATCTAAGGTAAAGTTGGAATTTAATGCCCAAAAGGGGCTTTAGCTAATGTTTGGCATTTTAAGGGTTGATTGTAGATTTTGGACAATTCGAAACATAAATTGGATTTGGCTTGCGTTTGGATTATATTGGAGGGAGTTTGAGGTATGTAAAGATATCTTACTTTTTGGCATGTCTTAGAAACATACAGGTTATGATACGAACTCTATTCTCGTAATCCGAGCTGATATATGGTTCGTATTTATTCCTTGGCACTCTTATATTAATCTCGTCATAAGATTGACTCTTATGTTTTTTAAAGTTTGTAAATTGTAAGATTATGGGAAATTTAATAAACTTTGAAGGAATTTATTCTTTACTGATTTTAAATTTCAAACGTCCATAATTTTTGATAAAATGCTCAGATTGCGTCGAAAACTATTTTGAAATTTCTTGTAGGAATTTGTATGACTTAAGATAAGTATGTAAAGTACTTTGTCTCTTGGCATGATTTGCTTAAACATCGTTCGCATCATAAATTCGAAAGATTCCTTTCCTTTTCCAAGTCGGGCTTAACTAGGTTCTATGCTCACTCTTGATATTTGTAAAGAAATTTGTCCTGCTTTTATTTTTATAAACTCAAGCTCGTAAGTTGTGAATGTGTGGGAAATTTGATAAGTTTGAAAAAATATATGTTCCTAGCATTATGAAAAAAATAAACATCCGTAATTTTGACATAAAGCCCAATTGCCTTAAAAGCTATTTTACACCATTTATAATAGTTTGTAAGATATCTTTCTTGAAATTTGACAAGTTTAAAAGAATTTAAGACAAGTAATATCTTAAGTTCGAACGTGAATATTTTACTATTCTTTTGGGATTTTCAATAACGATTTTGTGCATATCATTCTCACGACTCTATTCGTGCATCTTATGACCTCGTTCACCAGTTCCCAGGCTAGTTATTGTCATGCATATTATACTATATATATTCATAAGTAGGCTGGATACAGTAGGTCAATTTGCCCATGGGCCGGCTTTGCTTAATTTGGAGCCATAAGGAGCTGGGCTTGGGATATGTTGGCATTATGACATGTGAGTGTTGGGCCTCATTTGCCTCGGTTCACTAAATGCCACGTAGCCTCCTGCTTATAAATATGGTGCACAACACATCGATAAATAAGACTCTACATAGACACGGCTTCATTTGCCTCGGTTCACTAAATGCCACGTAGCCTCCTGCTTATAAATATGGTGCACAACACATCGATATGTCAGTATTAGATAATGTACTAAATATGTAAGGCAGGGAACACTGTATATGAAATAACAACTCAAATGAAACTTTGTACTGATGTGTGATAAGAGGCCTCCCTTGGTTATTTTGTGGGTTCATGTACTTTACATTCTTTACATCACTTTACCTTTACTGATTCATCTATATAATCTGTGCACAACATATTGTAAAAGACCCAGCTAATCAGGGGTATCTGTATCGGGTTCGTCCCTGGCTAGGCTCTTCCTTAGCCCCTCAGGCTACCCCCCGTGATAGGATCATCCCTGTCTAGGTGATTCTTCCACCCCTGGGGCTACACCCTATCCATAATTAATATTCTTTACCTTTCAATTACCTTTAAAATGATCTTTTGGTGGTCACAATATTGGAGCTTAGGACTGTGTAGGTAGCATATGACATATACATAACTATACAATACCATATGACAATGAAAGGAGTATGTTACATCAACAATGAAATGCGTATGAAATGAAGCAACTTATGGACTTTATTTGGCAACAAGAACCCATGTAAGTTGGTATCCACAAATGTATGTAACTATGAAGGTAACTTTGTATGTGTGTAACTTAGGAAGTAACTTTGTATGGCAGCATATAAACACATGAAAGAGTAAAGGTACGACTACTAATTGTGTCGGAGTTGGTAGGTGCCTTTATGTACCAATAAGGAATCTATGTTTCATGCCAAGTGAAAGGTAATCAAATAGCCTTGCATACCTCGTGGTATGACCTTGCTTTTACCTTGGAATAACTTTCCCTTCCTCAAAATGTTCGGCTACAACATAGTAATTAATAAAACTAGCATTAGAGGCCAATAGACACATCTTAGCAACCCAATTTCACATAGAAGCAACACCCGGGCTGCAAGTGTGTGATTAAGACGCGAGAGTGCATTCTTGCTATATCCATATCTTTGTTCAGGGAAGCAATTGTCGGGCTGCAAGTGTGTGATTAAGATGCGAGCGTATCCCTTCAACATTTCTGCCTATAATCATATTCTACAATGCACATTATCAGCCACACATCATGTACAGTCTATATTAGCATCATATCAGCCTTATGACAGTCCACCTAATGTAGCATCATGCCAGCCTTATAATAGTTCACAAAATAGGACACACAACGCTTCTACGCAGCATATAAACGGACAGCATAACGTTACATCTTTTCGCTACCTTTCGACATCGGTAACTCCAAACCTATCCCAACTTTAACCAAATAGTTCTGCGTCCATTTATACACAATATGAGCCTTCAAATAGTCTCATCAAAGTACCAAATTAACAATGAAAAATGTGGAGCAACAGCCCTATACACATCAGTCCACAAGTTCAATCAACAACACAATTGCGACATCATTAACCAAGACAGGCCCTTGTTTTCTATAAGAAAACCACATCAAACACATAGATAAACTTACTTACCTTTCCCCTCACATGTAGGAATTTCCAAAGAAGCCTTAAGGTCTCTTAAAATGGCTTGGAACACTAGCAAAACGTTGAGAGCAAAGTAGAGAGTACTAGGAATTTCCAAAGAAGCCTTAAGGTCTCTCAAAATGGCTTGGAACACTAGCAAAACGTTGAGACCAAAGTAGAGAGTAAACTATTTGTTTGTTCCTTTTTGTTTGGTCTTCAAAGTATATGAATTGTGGGAGCTTCTTAAGTCTCTTTTTGAAGATATTTTGGCTGACTTACTAAGGATATATTAGCCTCACATACTAATCTAGTGATGCAACTATTACACTCATTTGACTTGGGCCAAATGGATCTCCAAAAGTATGGGCCTTGGCTGCCCAAATTGCAGATTTTCCTCCTTTTGTCTTAGGCCCAATTAGTCAAGTATTAGGGAGTGTTGTTGGGCCAATTTAATCATTCATATTGGGCTGAAAAAACAGCCCAACTATAGTACCAAAACATGGGCCAAGGATACACCCTTAACTCGGACTTTATTCATAGTCAGAGTTAGGCAATTTCAACATCGAGCCTCGTCTCCGTTTAACTCACAAGTTCAAGTTAACCAAATAGCTGACTCACCTACTAGCTTCCTAAGTCCTACAAGAACCTTAATTTTTTCTCCTTTGTTTAGGGTATTAGTCACCTTAAATCGACGTAAAACATGTATACACGCAACTTTCTTAAACTTTACATACACACGATGCCCTTTAACCTGAGATGCAAACACTTTTAAAATTGGCAATTATTAAATAACACGTACTTATTAGGGCCTCAACTGTATGTTAAACTTCCCCCTCAGCTTTAAATAATTAAGGATATTTTGATCTCATTATGTCCTCAGCCTCCCATGTAATCTCCTCAGCCTGCTGGATTCTCCAGAGTACTTTAACTGAAGCTATTTCTTTATTCCTTAGCTTCTTAACTTGTCGATCTAAAATAGCAATAGGAAGAAATGGAAAAAAAGATGAACCATTAAAAGCTCTTGGGGTAGCTCTAATCTATATGCAACCTGCCCAAACCTCTTAGTGATCTGGTATGGCCCTATGTAACGTGGGCTCAATTTCCCTTTTTTGCCAAATCTCATAACCCCTTTCATTGGGGATACTTTTAAGAATACCCAATCCCTTATTG
>DF369435.1:0-10684 GCA_000787875.1 Solanum virginianum
CCTTTTAAAACATTTTACTAATTCTATGGACTTTCCTATCAGTGACCCTATATTCCACGATGCTATCCTTAACTTAACTAAGCCCGTGACCCTCTTGCCACCCCTACCCCTAACCTCCGATCCCGACCGGCGACATGACCCTAGTCCACCATTATCTCCTAGCGCCACGAAACTACAAAATTGATACCCCCTAAAAACAAGTATTAACTCTCTAAGCTATAAAAGCCACAATCTAATGAATGTACAAGTAAAACAACAAGTAAAACAACAAGAGAACTGCCAATCAACAGCAATATACAACAATATCCAATAATATACAAAACGTACAATAATATACCATAACAATATATAGCAATATACAGCAATATATAGCAACATATACAACAATATACAACAATATATATCAATATACAGCAATATACAATAACAATATACAACAATATACAACAGCAGTAAATTTCTGGAACAATGCTATCAACAGGTAATCAAGGGCAGTCACCAAAATTATGAAATAATGCTATCAGTAGATCTGACCGGAAATAGGAGCTTCAACAAGAAAGAAAAGGGGAAAATGGAGGATATCACCTAATTATTCTGGCCGAAAATGAATCTGAAACCTTGTCTGTCGGCGCCGGAGCAAGAAGTCGCCGAAATCGCTGTCTAGTCGCCGAATTTACTGGAAAATGGTCACCGGATTTACTAGCCAGAAATCGAGTATCTCTGGTCGCTGGCAAGAAACCCTCGCCGGAATAGCTTAATAATGCCGGCGAAAGAGATGGCCGGAATGATTCGACCAAAGAAGACAGAAAGAGATCGTCGAAAACCCACTGACGTTTGTTCCCGCAAGTGCCGGAATGGAGCGACGATGTAGGTCTGGAGCGACGATATAGAAGCAAAACCAAAATAAAAGCTGCCGAAAATAGTGATTAACAAACGTCGCCAGAACGACGGCGATAAGAGCTGCTACAACCGACAAACCCCAAACACAACCAAGCGGAGTACGAAAGATAAAAGATCTCACCAATGAAAGGGCAACCATAACTATAAAGAGTTGTACAATGACCAATACAAATTATATTATGTACTTGACCTTGTCTTATTTTCTTACCAATTGTCTCTAAACACGTGTAATAAGTTAATAACACATTCTCTTTACATCATTTCAATTTTATTATTTATTTATAAATTTAAATGCTCAACTATTATCAACTCTATTGATATATTTTGTGAATTTCATTTGTCATTAAAATTTTCACTATATTTTTTACCTCCACTATTTAAATTTAAATTAGCTTTTTTAATACAATTTCTTAAATGTTTAAACTATAAAATTATCTTTTTGGTAATTCTATATCCCAACTCAATAATTTATTATTTTTTAATAGCGAAATATAATTTATTTTTTTAATATACTTTCTTCATTCTAAAGCATTCATCACAATTTTTTTTTTAGATTCAAATGATGTAAAATTTGACAAATACTCAAACATATATTTTTTAATCATATCAATATGAGATATTACTCTTCGTACCGTCTTTAATTGGTCTAAATTTTAACTTTAAAGTATTAAGTTAATTTATTCAAATTTTAACTTTGAAAATTAGTTAGATTGACTCTTGAAAAGCAAAATAGAAACATGAAAATTATTTTAAAATGAAGGAAATATAAAACTTCTACCCCTTTTCGTTTTAATTTATTTGATGTACTTTTTTTTTATTGATTTCAAAAAGAATTTTTTTTCCTTTTTGTCAACTCTTTAATTCTAAATTTTTACGTGACATATTTAGAATCACAAGGCTAAATTATATTTAGGTATATATATATTTTTTTACATTCTTTTGGTTTAAGGCTACAAGATTCCAAAGTTTTTATTATTTTTTAAAATTTCGTGTCAAGTCAAAATCAGGTTAATATATTGAAATATGGTTCTAAAACTCTTTAAGAGATATTATTTTTTTGGTATTGTTTTTCGAAGGTCCATTTTGAGTAGGGAATTGGACTTAGCAATGTTGGTTTTTGCTGATGTCTAGTGCAAGTGCATTCCTTCTCCAGCGTTCGCGGAGGTCTTGATGATGCTGTGCTTCGCCTTCGCGGACAGTGTCCCATGTTCGCAGAGTAGAGACCTGCTTATGCTCCACGATCACGGAGAGCATATGTGACGTGGACCGTTTTAAACTTGGAAAACACATTTTTAATCTATTTTTGAACTTGTAAAGCTTCTGAGGTGATTTTGAAGAAAGGTTTTCGAAGATTTTTTTCTGCGTAAGTGTTTCTAGTTTTAGAACTTGTCAAGCTTTTGAGGCGATTTTGAAGAAAAGTTTTCGAAGATTTTTTTTGCATAAGTGTTTCTAGTTTTATATTAACTATATTCCATAAGTTTTATCTTGACTTTGTTCTTAAATTCATGAATTTGAAAAATATGTCATCTTATTTAATTATATATATCCACCCTAATGGAAATATATTTGATGTTTACAACTTTTTGATATGAGGCTAACACATATAAGTAAAGAGGGTAATGTATTTTTTTTTCCAATACATGTTTATTATTTAATTTAATATTTGTATTTGGGATAATGTTAAAAATGAATATTAGATTGCATACTCTTTTAATGTTAACTGCGACAAATTAAATAAGTTATAAATTATTTTTTATTTATAAAAATAAGAAAAAAAAGATAATTTTCGTGCAAAGTGTAATGCTCATTACACTTTTTATTGTGTTTGTAGTAAAATATTAAAAATTAATTTATTATTAAAAAATATAATTGACCATACCCAAATACAACTCTAGTTTATATATATGAACTTTGACACCTTGTATTGACTCAACAACTTCTAGCCATGTCTAAAAAACACAATTTGTCTTTTCATGCGCAATCACATAATATTTAAATTTTATTTCTCTATTTTTATTTGTGAAATATTCACATAGTGCATTTACTACGACTATAAAATACTTTGTTATTTTTTTATTAACACGTCGTATAGTGTTTTGCTAGGTCTCAACTTTTACTCCAAACCATTCGAAATCACCTCTAATCTTTATTAAAATTTGTATACAACATCCAGATTTTTTCAACCATGTCCACTCATATGCGTTCAATTCAACAACAGGAAACAAGAAAAAGAAAGTTGGATGCATTCTTGAATGGATGAATTGCAACTTCCTTGTCGACTTTACTCAGAAACCCGGAAAAAAAAAAGAAGAAGAAGATTTTGGGTGTCTAGTTGGAACTTTTTGAAGGAGTTATGTTAGGAAAATTTCATATATACACAAAAAAAAAAAAAAAGTTTATCAAAAAAATAGCCCATTCTCTTTTTCTTTTTACAAAATATAACCCAAGAAGGTTATGGGTTCAACACAATTCAAATCAGACCAAGGTCATTAGTCTTTTTTTGCTAAAAAACAGCCCAAGACCGAATGATTTTCCCTTTTTGTTGTTTTTTTTTTTTTGAAAAATCTACACAAAATAGACCTCATTTAAAATTATTTACCTTTAATGGAATCAATCCAAACTATTTACACTTAATGGACTCATGACTCAAACTATTTACCCTCTTACCTCACTTTTCCTTTTTTATTTCGCCCTCACGTCACGCTGACATTAGCATGAATACTATGAAATAATCCTTTGAGATGCTCCGGCAGTATATATACACTATACCGGTACCACATAGAATGAGTTCAATCATCTGTGATACTGTAGTGCTATATTAATATCCAATTGGTACCATGTATGATTATGTTTTTTTTAATAAATAAATAAGAAACAAATTAAAAAAACTATTAAACTCTAAATTAGTAGAAAATATATTTGTTGTGATACTCCATTGTTATATTTATACCATATCGGTATCGTATAGGACTAGAAAATTATTAAAGTTACAAAATTATTTGTTAAACTCTAAATTAGTAGAAAATATATTTGTTGTGATACTCCATTGTTATATTTATACCATATCGGTATCGTATAGGACTAGAAAATTATTAAAGTTACAAAATTATTTGTTAAACTCTAAATTAGTAGAAAATATATTCTTGTGATACTTCGTCGGTATATTGATGCCCTATCGGTATCATATAATTTTGAGTTCTTCTTTTAATAAATAAAATAATTAAAAGAAAATTTATTAAAGTTACAAACTTATTTATTAAATTTCAAATTAGTAGAAAATATATTCTTTGTGATACTCTATTAGTATATTGATTCCATATCGATATCATATATGATTGAGCTTAATCCTCTGCGATACCCTGTCGGTACATGTATACCCTATTGGTATATCATACAAGGTGGGTGATGACATCAGCATAACATTAGCACGCGAATTTTAATAGTAGGAGGACAAATTTAATAGTAGAGGGATATAAAAAGTAAAGGGGTATATGGATGTAAATAATTTGCTTCAAAGGGAAATAAGTTTAGTTTTTCCTCTCTTTTTTTTGCCAGCATTTTTTTTTTACAAAAAAACTTAATTTTATTTTTATTTTGATGTGGCTTTTTATATAAGAAAAAGAAAAATTTTCTTTTTTCCAAAAATTTGAAAAACTATTTTGTTTTTATTTTGCTGTGTCTTTTTTATATAAAAGAAAGAATTTTTTTTTCAAAAAAAAAATTCACGTATTTTTTTCATGTATTGATTCTATATATCTGTGTACAAATGTGTATCAATATTTTATAGATAGTTATATAATGTATCGACATTGTATAAATTATGTATAAGCATGTATCGATATTATATAAATAATTTGTAAACATGTATCGATATTGTATAAATTATATATAAATGTGTGTCGATATTATATAAATAGGTATGGAATGTATCAATATTTTATAAATGGTGCATAATCCTGTATCAACATTGTATAAATAAGTACATAATATATTGATTTAATATTTGTTTGACTATCATACATTCCGACCATAATAAAATAAAAAGAACAAACAAGAAAAATGACAATTTTTTCACAAAAGAAGTGAAATAATTAAGAAAGAAAAAAATCTTTTAAAAAAAGAGCAACAAAAAAATTTAGACATTGAAAAAGTTTTTTTTTTTTTTTTGTAAAAAAAATTTGACTTTAACATAGCACAAAAAAAAGTTCTAGCTTTTTTTTAAAAGGAAGAAAAAAGCCAAAGCCAAAATAAAGAAATTTAAAAAAGAGAGAAATAGCACTACTAAATATAAAAAATAAAAAAAATTTAAAAAAAGGGGAGAAAGTTAATAGCCCGATATGGGCATTAAATGCTTGTTAATTCATATGGCAGCCTGCCAAAATTGAAGCAAAAAGCTGAATGGCTATGTTTGCTGAGAAACATTGGCCGAAAGACCATTTTGTGTAATATAAAAATGGAAAAATTATATAACTACACAATATATTTTATCATATTTTTTAATAACTTTTATCATTCTAAAATATTATAAAAATCTCTTATTTCTACTCTCTCTCTCTCTCTAACTTGTAGATACCTAAACTATTATGTCTCTCTCCTTCTTAATTTATCATAAATTATCTCCTAATTTTAAGTATTCTAATCAATATTTACATAAGCTTCCTATTTTTAGTTGTCTAATCAATCTTTTCATGATTAATTTCAATTTCAATTTTTTTATCATTATTTTCAAATTAGACAAAAAAGAGAAGAAATTGAAAAGTCTCCAATTTCTCCACCAAAACCTAGTGTCTTCCATTTTTCATCAACTTTTTCATATCAGTTTCCATTTCGATTTCAATAATGAGTATCATTCTAAAAAATAGGAAAATCCTTAATCAAGTATTAACTACCTAGATCAAGCACCTAATTTTAAGTATCAAGTATTTATTAGATAAAAAATATAAAACTTATGTCAGCTATCAATTATTAGTAGTTTGATAAGCACAAGCGCTCCTTCTTAAAGTATCAAGTACTTAAAGCTTATATTCCAACGATACGTATCATTCTAAAAAATACAGAAATCCTTAATGAAGAATCAACTACCCAGATCAAGCACTTAATTTTAACTATCATGTATCTACTAGACAAAAAACATAAAACTTATGTCAACTATCAATTATCAGTAGTTTGATAAGCACAAACACTCCTTTTTAAAGTATCAAGTACCTAAAGCTCATATTCCAACAATGAGTATCATTCTAAAAAACACAGAAAAGCTTAATCAAGTATCAACTACCCAGATCAAGTACCTAATTTTAAGTATCAAGTATCTACTAGACAAAATAAAACATAAAACTTACGTCAGGTATCAATTTTGTTATTATGTTGGCAACTAATGGAACAAAAAATTTTTGACCGAACTCTTGTTGCATATATCTACTTCAAGTTTTTTCTGGACTAGTGGATCAACAAGGCGTCTAGTCGTGATCCAGTGAACACTGGTGTTGAACTCAATCCCTCTCACATCCAGAAAACAGATGCAAGCCCATGACATCTCTGTAAAACTTCCATTGTTTCTCAGAGAAGTTCATCAATCATGTCAACAATTTTAAACATAAAACTTATGTCAGCTATCAATCGTGTTCTTGTAAGGATTTTTCAGAGATTTTTGTATTTTTGAAATTGTTGCACATACATAGCAACTGAAATTACTTTTTTTCAGTTCAACCCATTTTTAGCATAATTGATTGATTTGTTTCCTTTTTTTGACACGCACCGAAGAAATTTTGAGGTATCAACACGCCTAATAAATATGAGATTTTTAGTAATTTAGAAAATAGTTGGTATAAAAAGGAACTAACGTTATAAAGTATGGAATTTGTAAAATTTATACTAAATACTTAGGGGCATTTGATAGTTTGTTTAGGATGAATTAGGAAGATATTAAATCCTGTATAATAATATTATTGTATTTGTTCATTGGTAGGGAGACAAATTATTTATGTATAAAATTGATATGGTGTTTGGTTTGTAATTTAGAAATTTGCATAATTAATACATATTTAAGTTATGAAGAGTTTTATGCATATTTTTATATATGCAGGATTAAAGGTAGAATAAGTAATACATAAATAACTAACCCTTCATAATTAATCTATGTGTAATAATACATTATTTTCCACATAATTAATTCATGTATATGTATTACTAATACCTGGATAACTCTAACCAACTACCAAACATTCCCGTCAATATCTCAAGTTTTCAAGCAAATATGATCCTCACTTTAATCTTTAATTATAATTTCATTGATATTGTGTCTAATTAATTAAGAGTCGTTTGCCCGGTAGTTGGTTTGGAGATGAGTAATGTAGCTAGACAGTAAATCCTGCATAAATAATATCGTATTTGGTAGCTGGTCAGGAGGCAATTATTCATGTCTAAAGTTGATATAGTGTTTGATTTGCAAATTAGAAACCTGCACTACTAATACATATATAAGTTATAAGGGAATTTATATATAATTTTATATATAATAGAAGGTGGAATAAGTAATACATATAACATGAATGAAAAGCCAACCCTGGATACTATTGATAGATTCATTAACAATCAGGCTGAATTCACTAGGAAACCAGTTATTTTGTGTAACACCCCACACATATTATAAGTATTTGTACTATACATATGAGACATGATATGGACTTTCAATTAGTGTCAATTTTAAAAGTGTTTGCATCTCGCGTTAAAGGGCGTCATGTGTGGAGGATGAAAGAGGCCCAATTATATCCTAACTTACTTAACTAATTGGGTCACAATAAGAGAAGGAAAAATCTGCACATAGGCAACCCAAGATCCATCACTTTAGAGGCCCATTTTAGCCCATATTTTAAGTAAGAAGCTGCGGCATCACCAGCCTCCTAATAGCTACTAATATGTGGTTAAAAATATAGGAGTAAGTCGGCCAAAGTTATGTATTAAAAGGGGTCAAAACAGCAAGCTATTTCATTCACGTTTGGAGCAAACTTTTCAGCTTTCTTAAGAAATCTTTTCTCTCCTTTCTTTACATCAAAAAGCAGCCAAATTAACCCTCTAGGGTTCTTGAAGGACATCCTAAAAGAGCAGCCAAGAAAATCTTCTAGGGTTCTTCAAGGACACTCTAATATTGAAGAGTAAGGTAAGAAATCTTGAGTATATGTTTAGTATAATTTTCTCATAATAAGCAAGAGTATATATGGGTTGTGTTGATGCTGAAATTTGTGGACAGCATGTGTTGTTGATGTTGCTGTGTACTTTTCTTGATGATTATGAGTTGTTTCTCTTCTTGGTTTGCTGTATTATGAAGTATTACTTATGTACTTAACAAAGGATAGATTGGCAGTGGTATGATCAGGCTATTTGGTTGCTTTTACAGTCCAAAATTTATGCTGTCCGTTTGTATAATGCATAGAATTGTTGTGTGTCCTATTTTGTGGACTGTTATGAGGCTGGTATGATGCTACACTAGGCTGTACATGATGTGTAGATGTTAATGTGCATTAGAAAATACAATTAAAGACAAAATGGTGGGAAAATACGCTCGGGATTGTAGTTGCACGTTTGCTTGCATAATTAATACATATTTAAGTTATGAAGAGTTTTATGCATATTTTTATATATGCAGGATTAAAGGTAGAATAAGTAATACATAAATACCCTGGGGAGTCGGCAGGATTTGGTGAAGTTGGGTGTCTAAGATGTGTCTATTGGCTTCTAATGCTAGTTTTTTTACTTACTATGTTGTAGATAAATATTTTGAGGAAGGGAAGGTTATCCCAAGGTAATAGCGAGGTCGTATAGCGAGGTATGTAAAGCTATTTGCTTCCATTTTATTTGGCATGAAATCTATAGTTTTCCTTGGCACATAAAGGCACTTACCAACTCCGATATGACTATTAACTGTGTCTCCGCTCTATCGTATATTTATATGCTTTCCTACATAGTTACCTTCATAGCTACATACATATGTGGACACCAACTTACATGGCTTCTTGTTGCCAAATAAAGTCCATAAGTTGTTTCATCTCATACGCATTTCATTATTGGTGCAACGTACCCTTTCCATTGTCATATTGTCTTATATAGTTATCTACAAATCACATGTTGTATATACAGTTCCAAAGCTCCAATAATGTGACCACCAAAAGATCATCTCAAAGGTAATTGAAAGGTAAAGTACATTGCTTATAGATAGGTGGTAGCCCAAGGGGGTGGAAGAGTCACCTAACCAATCAAAAGTTTGTGTAAGTAAAAGGTTGAACTTAGTTATGCGACCCAATTGTGCTAACATTCGAGGATGAATTTCCAATGGTGAATGAATCCTATCACGGGGGTAGCCTGAGGGGCTAAGGAAGAGCCTAGCCAGGGATGAACCCGATACAGTTTACCCCTGATTCGCTGGGTCTTTTACAGTATGCTGTGCATAGATTTTACAGATTCTACTGTAAAGGTAAAGTGATATAAAGAATGCAAAGTACATGATCCCATAGTATAATCAAAGGTGGTCTCTTAGCATATATCAGTGCATAATTTCATTTGAGTTGTTATTTTATATACAGTGTTTCCTGCCTTACATATTCAGTATATTATCTCGTACTGACGTCCCTTACGGGGGACCTACATTTCATGCTGCAGGTATAGGTTCTAGTAGATCTCCCCAGTAGGAGTACAGGATATCCAACGCGATGTGTTGTGCACCACATTTATAAGCAGGAGGCTACGTGACATTTAGAAGTTGTTACTTTCTATTCATTCTCTAACTTGTGCCATAGAGCCAAGTGTAATAGGTGAATTATGTCTAACCCTAATTTGTTTTGTACAATAAGTATACCAGAAATCAGAAAGAACAAAGGTAAAGGGAAGGAACTAGAGGCTGTGGTTGGTTTATCCAGTCAGGGAAGGCAACGAAATGAGGCTCAAGATGAGTCTCTATCACAGACATCTCCAACTCCAAGGGTTGATTCACAAAAGATATAGGCTGTGGGGCCTGTCCCGACCCTTATCAGATACCTGTCATTGCTTAGAGGCTTTGTAGACTATGTAACATAAAATATGGTTATATTTTGTACTTCGGACAGGTGAGTCTCTATCACAGACATCTCCAACTCCCTCAGTTCCTGATGAACCCGAGGGTAGTGAAATTCCCCTAGAACCACCTGTTGATACTACAGTGCAAGAATTGAGAAATTCAGTCCAATTATTGACACTAATAGTTGCTAGCCAAGGCCAAAGGCAAGAAGGCCCAGTTACAGGCACAGGTTTCCTTTTGGCTTATTAGTGCTATTTACTTTCTTAAAGGCATACTGAAGGTTGAATTCCTTATAATGCATATAGAAAACGCATAGGTACATACTAATAGTTGCTAGCCAAGGCCAAAGGCAAGAAGGCCCAGTTACAGGCACAGGTGGTACAAATAGGACAGCTGGCACAAGGATACGTGATTTCCTTAATCTGGACCCCCCATCCTTTATTAGGTCAGACCCTAATGAGGATCCTCAAGATTTTATTGATCAGATACAGCATACCTTAGATATCATGCACGTTGGTGGTACAGAATCTATTGAGTTGGCAACGTATAGGCTGAAGGGTGTGGCGTACCAAAGCATAATAAGAGATTATCCGAGGAGGCGTATAGGTGATATAGTGCAACCTACCAGATCCGCTGTAGCATCTTCATCATCAGTTCCTTCAGTAGGTAGGGGTCAACAAGCACCTATGGGTCGTGGTAGGGGTGTAAGAGGGGTAGTTAGCTCTAGCAGGGTCCAGC
>DF369433.1:7642-21474 GCA_000787875.1 Solanum virginianum
ATGATTTGATAAACTAGTATGAATTTGAAAAATTTCTTAATTACCAAGAATAGATCTCAAGGAAACAACTTGTCTCAATGACATCCAACTACGATTCTATATCCAAGTTTGAACCCCAAAAGTGATTATGTACATACGCTTCGCTCTACTCAACTCGTGCCCCTATATTTCCATTTCGCCGGTTCTCGNNTGTGAACATAAAACCATGCTTGAACTTGCCAAGTAAAATATTACCAAGTTAAAGTTAAGAAATGAATTGTTTATATACATAATCTGCTCTGTTTTGTTCGGGCCTCTATATATCTGTTCACTGGTTTCCGAGCCGGTTATGGTCGTGCATAATATGCTATGTATATGTATATATTTCCGAAGGTAGTTGGATACGGCGGGGTCGGCTTCGCCCAAGGGCCAGCTTCACTTAGATGGAGTTATGCTGTGATTGGGCCCGTCTAAATCTGTATCTGTTATAGGATCTGTGGCTACTGGGATGCCTGTCTACCATCCTACCTTATGGAGATGTCGGGATTAAACTATTTGGTGTTATGATGTGTGATTGCGCGTGATGGATAGGCGTCATTGATTTGGTCCGTTTGACATTTGTTTGATATATGTAAATTTACAAGCACTTTCTTGACTCCTTAGTGTACAAGGTAAACCTAAATCTGACACTGGCACATGAATATCTTCTGTATACATGTTCAATCTATTATCCTGACAACCATATGTACTTTCTGTGTTTATATTTAGTGGATTATTCTGATCGCCTTATGCATTTCCTGCTTTACATGCTCGGTACGTCTTTCGTACTAACTCCCATTTCTTCGGAGGCTGTGTTTCATGTCCGCAGGTCCAGACGTGCAGGCTAGAGGACCTCCAGCTTAGGTTCTCCATTGCTGCTTGACGAGCTCCACTACTCTGGAGCCATTTTTGGTATACTACGCTGATATTTGTTAATACTTCAGACTTATGAATTTTGGGTATGATGGGTGCCCTGTTCCCTCGTTTAATTCTATGTATTTGTATTAGAGGTCTGTGGATACGTGGTGAGGTGGGTCCTATCTGTTAGATTCCAGTATTTTGTATACACATATATTTGACATGTAACACTTAGCCACCTGTTTGAGCTTTCTGAATCTCTATTATGTTTATTAGACGGCAGGACCGTAGCGGTGACCTTGTCAGCCCGCGTATTCATGTATTCATATTTATACTCTGTTTGCTGGTTCATTGTACATTTCTGTTTCAGGTGGCTAATCCATAATACAGAGGAAACTCTGCCCAAATTTTTGCAAAATGAATAGTAACTCATGTGATAATCTGATTTGATTATGTTATCTGGGTGCCCCTATCAAGTACCATGTCACAACCCATAGATTTGATTATGTTGTCTGGGTGCCTCTATCGGGTACCAGTCACGGTCCATAGGTTGGGTCGTGACAGTATGGTATAAAAGTCACTTTTTCAATTCAGACTTGATTATGAGCTTGTATTTGGAAACAACACATTTATTAATCAAATTACACTTTAAAGTTAGTTGCTTAATAATTAATTCACTACAAGTGGCAAATTTTCATCTTTGAAGAAATCACAAGATCTTATATTAATGAAGTCTCCAAGATATTGAAAGACACTTGAAATTCATAGTTGGGAGGAATTTACATAGATTTGGAATAGTGACATAATTTCTCATACTTATCATTAAAGCATATGCCCATGGTTCACTAGGTTCTTATGGGATTTTAAGCCATGATTCTTAATGCATAGATTAGGATTCCTCATGATGATTATGACTATGTATGAATTATAATGAATTTAGGATGTATATGATTTTCAACCAAAAGCATGTGATTTCAAAATATGCAAGATTAGAGCTTAATGATTTGATGTAGGTTCCCTTGTTAATGATCTAATTTGATTTTAAGCATGTTTTCTTTGTGAATCCTACTCAATTTGCATGATTTTGACTCAAATATCCATGAGCCCACACTTAGCCCTAGTCTCCTATGATAAAGCTATGTATTTCTATGTCTATGTATGATCTCAACTATGAAAAATATATTTTAGATGATGATATTATAACAATGATGATGTTATGAAAGATATGATAATGCTATGATAAAGAGGGTGATGAAAATCCTAAATGTTTATGTAATGGCCTTGAAGGTCATTTCTGTTATTTTTGATGAAATTTCCATTTAACCTCTCCCAAAAGTTTTCTTGGGTCATTTTTGGGTGAGTCCAAAGTCAGATTTTGAAATTTTGTAAAAAGTTGAAGTTTTGCAAAAGAAAGAGTTCTAAAAGGCTTAAAGTTGAAAATTTTGAGTTTTATGGTGATTTTGAGTTTCAAGTATCATAATTTGATTTCGCCAATTTCTATCTTCAGAATATTGAATTTGGTCTAGGAGAACTTGCAAAATTGAATTTGGAGTTAAAACAGAGATGTTAGGCCTAAAGTTGCATTTTCAGTTCATTTTGGATCATAGGTTTGACTTTTGTCAACATTTGAGGTTCAGGAGCTTGTATCAAATTTTTGTCAGTTCTAGTGCTTTCGGGTGATGACACTAATGCTAGAAATTTCCTCGTTGTAATTTTTAGAGGTTTAACGAATATTCTAAGTTTTTAGGTCTAAAACTAGTTTAAATGATCCTTTTTGGGTTCGGGACCAAGGAGGTTCTGGATTTGAATTCTAACGATTTCATTGAGTCTAGATCGTTATTTTTGGTAGGGTTCTATATTTAGTTTGTGTTCACGAGGTTCCGAATGAATTCCCGAGGGTTCGATTCTTGTTTTTATTATGTTATGGGTTGCTGGTTTTTGCTATTTCTGGTGCAGGTCCAGGCTGTCCTCCGCGTTCTCGCTTATAGCTCCATGTTCGTAGATAGTGCTCCACGTTCGCAGAGTGTCATTCATGCCTGAACAGATTCTCCTTTTAAAATACGTGATTTAAACCATTTTTGACATTTCAAGCTTCGTTCTAAAAGAGGATTTTCAAGGTTTTGAAGGAAAATTGATTGGATAACTATTTTCTAACCTATTTCAACTATTTTCATTGATTAATTTATTTTTTTAACTTCTAAATTTTGGGATTTAATAGTGAAATTTGGGGATTTTTGGAATTGAATTTTCTAAATTTAAATTATTGATTTCTCCCTCATCTTAACTTCATTTTTGAAACCGTTTTAATCATTGAATTCCTTGTTACGTGTTGAATATTTTCATATATAAATTTTTAATTTTCGGCCATATTTTTTGACATGAGATTTTTGACCATTTTATTCTTTCTCTCCAAATTATTTGATTTTAGTATCATTAAATTGATTATGTGATTGTGATGTTATATTTGAATAGATTGTGATGATTTGGAGTACCGTAAAAGGGGAAAAGTGGTGATATCTTCTGTTTCGAGACTTTATTTAAGGCAGGTGAACTTCTAACGTTTTGTTGAGTATGAATGAACCTTGTATGCTCCTATGTGTAAGAAATTGAGTATTTAGGAGTAGAAATATATCGTTGTAGGTTTGATCATTACTTCTAGTATTGATTACTTGCGTTATGATGATATTTATGAGTTGATGTTCCATTTTTGATGAGAAGCCAAAGGGAAATGGTTTCGGCTAATTTTCTGATAATAAATTATATATTGAGACACTGAAGATATTGAGATATTGACGACATTGAGATAATGAGATCATTTTGATGTTTATATTATGATGTAATTATGATCATGCACCTTGGATCTATTATTATTTGTGCATTAATACTTGTGATGGCTACGATCTAGATGTGATTAAAGTAACAAGTGGATTAGTGGCCGAGGTCTATATCGGTCGAGCTGAGGTAATATGTCGACATTTTGAGGTCACTTTCAGACAGTCCCAGGTTATTTCTTGATAAGTGACATGACCTGAGGATATTACCGGCCCTGATCACATATACATGGTCCATGTGTGGCCCCCTTGGGTTCCGTCTAAGGCATATATATGATCAGCTGATGTGTATTCTAGAACAAGCATGCATCACGGTTATCTAACATTCCATTGCATTATATTCATCTCATGGTATCCACCCCATCTCATTTCACATCTGTTTGGTATAGTTGAATATTATTTATGAGATTGCGTACTTATCATATCTCTGATCTTGAGTAAGAGTTGGATCCACTTATATATACTTGTATATTATGATGCTATGTCAGATAATGGATATATCTATTTTTATTGTGATATATATATATATATATATATATATATATATATATATATATATATATATATATATATATATATATATATATATATATATATATTGTGCTAAGATTTTTTCTGAGCGCAGGGTTGTAGTCAACGGATTGTGGTTGAGATTTAAGGAGTAACTTGTGTTCTTTGCTGCTTTACTTTAGATTAGTTCCATTTGCTAATTATCCCTTTGTTTGGTGCTCACTCTTGCTACATTTTTATAGGTGGTGAGCTCGATCCATCTTTCTAGACTTCCTCCTTGTTGGATCGAGCTTCCAGATTTCTTGTGAGGTAGGTGCTTATGTTTTTAGAAGGCCTTGAGGATTTCACTTTTATGTTTTGGTTCTATTTGAGTATAGACATTATACTTTATATTTCATTTGAGTATTCTATACATAGAGGCTTGTACATGTGACACCAATCTTTGGGATAGTTGTAGATGGTTATCTTTCGCTTTTGTTATTTTTGTTAAATTATTTGGGTTTTGGGCTGACTCACCTTGGTGACTTAGATGAGTGTCATCACACTAAGATTTCAGGTCATGACAGTTTATGATGACGATAAGGTGCAAATGTCTACCCATACTATGATGAAAGCAAGTAGATGAATTATTCTTATGATATAATGCTTATTTTGAAAGATTATGATATGTATTTATAAGCTATGAAAGTATGATCTTTATAAAGAATGAGCTATGTTGAAACTATGTATATGCATAATTTATTATATTCCGTCGGATATGACTTATCATCGAGAGGACTTTCGTAGATACCATGGTTCCATAACTATGTGCCATCATAGTAATGACGTTTATGTTTTATGTCTTCACGGTGTACTATTAGATCCAATTAGCTTAATGATGGATATTCACCATGCTAGGAAAGAGCCTAAATAGTGGGGACAAATGATAGTTTTCACCGTGCTAGGATAGAGCCTATAGGGTGAGGCTCGAGTTTACCTTGGCAAAGTAGATTCCTCTTAGCTCGATGTAGAGCGAACATCTTCATTTTTGAAACCGTTTTAATCATTGAATTCCTTGTTACGTGTTGAATATTTTCATATATAAATTTTTAATTTTCGGCCATATTTTTTGACATGAGCTTATTCATGTCGATTATTGTCTTATTCCCACATATGTATTCTAAGGATAAGAATGAGTTTATGATGTTTCTTCTCATGTCTTTTAAGTTGCAGACTCATACATATTGTATCCTTATCCTATTGATTATGATTATGCATATTGATATTATTGTGATGTCCTTTGATTCATGACATACCTACATACTTAGTACATTTTATGTGCTAACACATACTTCTTTTCCTACATGACCTAACAATGTTGGGAAGGACGACGAGGAGATTATTTCATATTGAGGCTAGCACTCGAATTCCTAAGTTTGAAGACTTATTGGTGAGTTTCCATGCTTCGGGAACAAGCCCTTATGATTCTTTTAATTTTTTATGATGAGACTTTATCTTTTACCTTTGATATATGTCTTGAGGGTGAGCTAGTAAGCTATGTGCTAGACCCTGTCAAGATCTATGATGTAGAGGCATGAATTCGATAAATAGATATGATGTATTTTCGTACACTTGCTTATATATATTTCTGCTTGCTTAATCTCTTGTGTGTGCTTATTTTACCTTATTAATGCTTATGATATGAACACAAGGCTTGGATGGGATGCCTTTGGATGTCGTATTCACTGTATCGTGGCTAGGCCCTAGGTCCTCGTCATGACAGGCCCGTTCACTGTCATGTGATATTATAATGGATGCATCTATAAGATAATCACATATGTGTCTATCGTCAACCTAAAGTTTGACATTTTTCTGCAAGATAATTAAGTTAAGAGAATAACTTTCAGAATACATAATCAAGACAATTGATCTTTATAACATTGATAAATATCTAAGCTGATTGATACTAAATGCCTTAAATAAATAATCAATCATTGTTTATGAGAACAAAACTTCATGAAATATGATAAATTATAGACAAAAATATGCATCAGACTAATACAATATGATCAATTTCTCCCTCAATTGATCTATGGTCAAGGACCATATAATTTCCATCTAATAATTTTGATTTATATCATAATGCATAAAAGATGAATTCACCAAGATAGATTAAAATATATGTTAATATTTCTAACATAAAGGGGAAATAATAAGAAATTAAGAGTTGAAATGCTCTTATTGAATGTCCCTGAAGGGCAGAATCTATGACATGCATGAACCATGCAATTGATCACAAATAAGACAATTCTTGAAAAAAAAGGAGCAAGTGATCAAAATAGTCATCATTGAGAGGCAGTGTGCTCTTGAAGAGCTTACGACATAACACTTTATGAAACCTCATGAGAGGGGTAGCTACCTAAAAATAATGAAGTGATGAGATCTCAAAAAGTTATGTCGCATTGCAAATCGATAAATTTTTTTTTGTAGATGATATCTTTGATACAATATAACGCGATATTATTATGAGGATCTAAATTCTATGGTATATTAAAGTATTGCTCTAATTATCAAGTGGAATGATGCATCTCGTAAGTGTAAAACTTATTTGACTTGCAATCTAGACATTAGAAAATGTCATGCATTTAATATTTAATGTTGTCACTGGACAAAATTAATATTAAAGTATTTGAAGGATTTAAAATGCATGAAGCATATATATACAAGTTCTTGAGAAGCTTGTTTATAATCCTCATTTGGATTAAAATTAATTAAGAATCTTTCATATTCTTATCCAAGTTAATAATTTAGATTAAAACTCTTGGAGGATTTTCAAAAAGCAATAGATTGTTTGCTTAAAGAAGTTGAACTGAGAATTTTACATAACTCTTTGATCTTAACGGGAGAATTCATAAAAGAGATAGAACAACACATTTAGCCAAGAATTAAATATGTTTATAACCAAAATGACATAATAAAATCAAACAACTGAAGTAGGCACGTCAATCAACAACTGGATGCTTAAGCAAGCAGCTGAAGGAGACATGTCGATACCGACCTGCCTGATCAGCTCTTCTATAATATATATATATATATATATATATATATATATATATATATATATATATATATATTATTTCAATTGATTTGATAGATCATGAAGAGAGCTGTTGAAATCAGAAAAAGATTTAATTAATTGGATAACTTGCTTATATAAGATTTAATAATTCCATGCAAAACATGCGTAGTATCAATTTAAAATAAATTCAAATGTGGAAAAGTAGTTGAAACGCACTCAAAAATTTGAGAAGTCAGAAAGAGAGACCTGCCTATATTTTCTCTCTTTCTTAATTAAAAAAAAGGGTGTTTTGTGATACTTTCCTAAAACAATAGTTAACTTTTTGATAATGTTTATAATTATATGCACTAACTATATATTATTGGTGTATGTTAATCAGTTTTGCCAAGTTACTAGCATTATTTTGCGGATTAAAAAAGATTTTACTCCGAATCAACTTAGTGTAGGCAATTCACCTCTATTAATCCTTATAATATTACAAAAAATGAGCCAACGTTTCATAACACGTTATCAGCACGAGACTCTACCGTCTTAAAAAGTGAAGGTTAAGTTTCAAGGCTAGTGAAGGTTAAGATATTGTTTATTTACTTATTTATTTATTTTATCTTCATTGATATGACTAACCTTATCAGCACGAGACTCTACACTCTTAAAGAGTGAAGGTTAAATTTCAAGGCTAGTGAAGGCTAAGTTTCAAGGTTAAGGCATTATTTATTTATTTATTTATTTTCTCTTTGTTGATATGACTAACCTTGACAAACTTGAGTTTGTTGCCATTCATAATTTGGGCAAAAACTACCCTATATGAGTATTGGATGTTATCTATCTCAGAGACACCACTGATAATGAAAATAAAGCATCAAAACAAGATTGTACTAAGGCTACGATATTCTTGTATCATCATCTTGATGAATTTGAAAATATGAATATCTCACAATTAAAGATGTTAAGTTCAAACTCCATCAATTTATGGCATAAGACGCCCTTATATAGATAAGACATTGGGTTCAAGTCTCAATGCATCATATTAATGATGACTAAAGCAAAATAATGTACTTTTGGTGAAAAGTCATAAAATATTTTTCATTAAAATGCTCCATTCTCTAAAATGAATGTGGTAGCAGTGCATAATGTCTGAAAGAAGAATAGTGATTAAATAATGCACGTGAAAATGGAATGAGGTACTAAGCTATCATAAATTGATATGCTAAGGTGATTGTGTTCCATTCATGAAGAATGAAAACTTTTGATAATGATTTGAATTAAAAAAAAATTCAAATTAACATCCATTAAAGAATCTAAAGATTCTTTTAAATGGTGAATTTTCTTGTACTGCTTGAAAATTCACATAGACATCTATTAAAGAACCTAAAGATTCTTTTAAATGGTGAAATTTTCTTGTACTACTTGTTATCAAGGCAAGTTGATTGTGAGATCAACACCAACAAAAAGTAGAGATTGAGACCTCTGCGTTTTCAAAACATATATATAGGGATATTTGTGGACCTATTAACCCACCTAGCGGGACGTTTAGATATTTTATGGTCCTAATAGATGTTTCATCTAGATGGTCTCATGTGTGCCTATTGTCATCTCGTAATTTGGCATTTGCAAAATTATTAGCACAAATAATAAGACTACGGGCACAATTTCCTGACAATCAAATTAAGTCCATTCACCTTGATAATGCTGAAGAATTTTCATCCCAAGCATTTAATTACTATTGTTTATCCATTGGGATAAGAGTTGAACATCATGTTGCTCATGTTCATACTCAAAATAGTCTTGCTAAGTCATTAATTAAATTCTTGAAATTTTTCTTATGAAAACTAGATTGCCCACTTCTGTACAGGCACATGCAATTTTGCATGCTGCAACACTTATTCGTCTGAGACCGAAAAATTATCAAAAGCATTCTTTATTGCAACTGGTTTTAGTTTAAGAACCTAATATATCTATCACGCCCCAGCCTACACCTTGGACGTGGCCGACACTCAGAAACCATTGTTGGTTCCTAAGCGAACCACTTAACTCAACTCACTTATTCAATTAGCAGAAGATTTAATAAAACAAGATAAAGTACTCAAGTGGGCATGCAAATTCTCATGTAAAATAATTTTATATCTTGTATTAAAATAACTCAATATTTCACTTGAAGTAAATAATAATAGTTCTTCAAAATTGACTCTTAAAGTAAGATAGACTCTACTATTCTCTATCTAACTCAGTCTATGAAACCTCTAATAATAGTTCATCAAAATTGACTTTGAAAGTAAGACAGACTCTACTATTTTCTACTTAACTCAGTCTATGAAGCCTCTATCAACTCATAAGAAGGTGCCAGGACATATTCAAGGCTACCTCAAGACAAAAAAACAAGGAATGAACTAAAATAAAAGGATTCCTCCTAAAGTAAGGAGGTCTTACCACTGTCTCTGACTGAATAGATCTTCAACGAAGTGCTTGCTGAGGATCTCTAAAACTTGTACCTGCATCATGAAATGATACAGTGCCGAGTGGCATCAGTACGTGGAATGTACAATATGTAAAATGGACAAAAAGTATTAAGAACAGGACACTCACTTTAAAGTTGAACTTTGAGATAGGTTAATTGACAAAAGTACGTCATGCAACCAAAACATATGTTTTGAACTTGCTTAAAAGTGCAACTTAATATAAAGAATTATTGTATTTAATGCATTAATGAGCACAACTAATTATATAAAAATATGATACTCGAATGCTTAGCTCAGCAAATAGCTCAACTCAATTAAATATGCAACATAATAAAAAGAAATACTTTAATAAAGAAATAATTAATTTCAGTGTGTAAAATAATAAATTTTACTTCTTGGGGAGTTTCTCTAACCGACAACTATCACGATGAGCTTCATGATGATACAATGTCTTGCCCACGTTGCCAAAGCCTTCCCATACTTTATCGGGGTAAGGAACGAAAACTAAGAGAGTGGATCCATAACTGGGTCATCTCAGTGGCGAGTGAGGAGTTGTACCTTGGTACAATCCTATCCTACGCTAGTTACATGGTTTATGAATTCAAGTTATTATTATTACTCTCACTTATATCGATGCTGAATACTACCCCAAAAATTATTAATTATATGCTCATACTTAAAAAAATATTTTTGCTCAAAGTATTACTTACTTCTCTTTGGGACTTAGCCCAACTTACTATTCTCTTAGCTTTTCTCAAAACTATCTAAAATCATAGGCTTCATGCTTCACTATTTATAAAATACTTATACTAATACTTTTCTTGAGTTTAAAGCAAGATAAGATTCATAGATTTTTGTAGTAAGTTTGGGGTTTAACTAGTTTAACAATTAAAAGTAGTATCTTAACTTAAGACTCCAATTCTAGATTCAAAGATTTTTGTAGTAACTTGGGGGGTTTATCTAGTTTAACAATTAAAAATAGTAACTCAACTTAAGACCCCAATTTAGTAGAAGATTCTAGTAAATCTCATGCTTTTCGTCAAAAACTCATTGAATCATGCATCATCTCATCAAAACATATTCCCCCAACATGTAACTCTTTATACTCAATAAAATACATATATAATATTAGTTTAAATTACTCTTTTATAATGCATAGAAAAGTCATAATTTTTACTAGAACATGTAAAACCTTTGTTCAAAACACTTGTTTAATGCATGAAAAATCATCAATCTCAATATTAAAGAATGTATAGGAAAGTCATGATCATCAACTTCCTTATGGTTCATGGGAAGGTATCCACAAACGAAAATTCCAACAATATAAGATTTAATAATAATTAAAACCCTAGTGCATAAATATATCTGACTCAATGGAAGAGAAATTAACTCATTTAGAATTCAAAAATTAGGGTAAAACTCTATTTGAACTCAATAATGGAGAATAAACATGTGGGGTGCTTGGATGAACTTAGTCCAACGCTATGGGTAGCCTTACATACCTGAAAAATTGATATTACCATCAAAATTTGACGAGTACTAGCTTGCTTGGAGAAAATTCTCGATCTTGGTAGTTCTTTTAAAGTGAAAGAACTTGGAAGGACGTTGGTTGAAGAAAATCTCTTTGATTCTTGAGTTCTTGACTTAGAATCTTTAGAGTTCTTGATGAAGAACCTACATTCTTGGAAAAGAAGAATCAAGAAATCCTTTTGTTATTGATGAAGAACCCTACATTCTTGAAAAAGAAGAATCAAGAAATCCTTTCTTGGGATTCTTGAATTCGTCTTCTCGAAACCCTAGGTTATGATTTAAGATTCTATTAGAGATTCATGAATCGATGAAGAAATTTGAGTTGGTTAGATTAAAATTCTTGAAGAATAACTTATCTTGACAATAAATCTTGAAGGATAATCCTAACTTGATGACTTTCTTGATGATTCTTGAGTATTTATGTTTAGGAATGAAGGAGAGGGTTTTTAATTATGAAAACTAACGTTTTATACGTTTTGGGACCTTAAATAGACCCCAAAGGTTTTAGGATAAAAGTAACCTCAAAATAAAAATAAAAAATGTCAATTCTTGTCCAGTAAAGGTCCATATAAGGTCTGCGATGCGCTCCGGACGCAGACCTTTAGACAGCTCTTCACTCCTTCACTAAAATGGTCATAACTTTTTACTCTGAACTCTGATTAAGGAAAAATTAGATGTGTCCGAAACCTAATTCAAATATCTTTGATTTGATATATTATGGGTTACCTAACTCATTATGATTTAGTAGATATTGTCATTTGAAGTTGACCCTTCTATCGACTCATACGAAAAGTTAGTTGCTAGAAATTCTTTGGACTTGGCTTGATGTAAAAGATCCCTTATGACTCTAAATCACATCTTATATACTTTAAATACTTAGAAATTGATCCTAGCATGTATATACAACGTAAAAGTCACTGGTCATCTAAGTTTTATAAAATCTTACATTAGAACTCAAATGCTAAGAAAGTTTTTAGCTTAACTTCGTACTAGAGGGTTTGTGTGACCTTAGATCATCTCTAATTCTATTCCTACATTAAGAAATTTACATTAGAACTCAAATGCTAAGAAAGTTTTTAGCTTAACTTCGTACTAGAGGGTTTGTGTGACCTTAGATCATCTCTAATTCTATTCTCACATTAAGAAATTGACTTTAACACTTATAATAAATTAAGAATCATTAACTAAAATCTTATATCATAGAAAGGATGACTCAGTCTCAGTTAAAAAAAATTGAGATGTTACATTATCTCCCCCTTGGGATCATTCATCCTCGAATGATGAGTAAAAGTAGATATCAAGGCACGAATAAAAATGAGAAATCTTCTCAAAACTCACTCAGTCAATCAAACTCACGACTTATCAACCATCAATCTTCTACTATCATCAACACTTCGATCAAGACTGGAAAGCAGGATCACTCAAAGGGCTGAGAACGAAGATCATTAGCATGATTAATTGAGAAATCTAATTTGAGGACATTCATAATGAAGTAAAATCTCCTTCATCTATCAAAACTCACTTTGAGTCCACAGAACTACATGTAGTGTAAAACTCAGGTCATATCTCATTCAACATAGGACTAAAAATTTTTAGATCCATGAGGTAAGATCACGTCTTCTCTTGAAACTCAACATGAACGGGAATCAATATGACATGTATGGGACTAGGCCATGGGCATGGCACTCATACACTAGACAGGAACGAAATATCACTTTGACTGAAGTATAAGGACTATGTGAGATGGAAAAGGATTGATATCTCATCTTGATCAGCCCATCTCTATCGAAAACTGAAGGTCTACTCTGTTTCATCACCTCATCATCTCCCTCTTAGCTTAAAGGTCATCTCTCTAAGTTTGCAAATCAATTCACCTTTCTAAGCTACACGTACATATCTCCACATGGTCAGGGAATCACTATCCATAATGATATCTTAAACTCTTCTGGTATACTATAGTCATATATATAAAATAGCCTCTAAGACTCTTTTTGAAAATACCACTCTTAGCTTTGCCCTATCTATTAGAACCCGTACATTTGTGTTTTGGTATTATGGCAAACATTTGAGGTCGCTAGTGCACTTTTTGGAAGAATTTGAATTTTTAATTGGAATCTTTGTAAAGGTTCTCTTTGAATAAGATCTCAATTCCAGCGACAGGAGCGAAACAATCAACCTATTGATATTGGAAGGGATATAACTCAGCGGTAGAGTGTCACCTTGACGTGGTGGAAGTCATCAGTTCGGACGTCCATTTCAAATGCATATCCCGCAATGGGCGAAAGCCTGACGGAGCAATGCCGCATGGAGGTCATCATCTTTCTTTGGCTGAGCGGAATGTATTTCCATGGTGCTTGCCATAATGGTTGAATTCAAATTCGAAAGTGGTAAATGCGAACCCTGAACCCTGAACCCCACAAGAAAAAGAATTGTATAGTACGAAATAACATAAAAACTTATTTTTTCTTTACAAATTAGCTTATGGACATTTGATATGTACGAGTGTACACTTACAAGATTAAGTCTACTAAATATTTCTTTGGTATTTACAAGTGGAGGAAATATATGTTT
>DF369429.1:171-14862 GCA_000787875.1 Solanum virginianum
TATTGGGCAAAATAGTGTGCAAACTGACTAGCGCCGTACGACATTCTTAGCGGAAGTTCTAAGGTCGTAACAATCGGCTGTAAAATGGAATATACTTGAAATCCTAGATTTTAGCCTTGCGTCCTTTATCTGTGTTTTGCTGAACTAAGCATAATATTTATGCCTTCTGATGAATTGAGACTTATTATATGCCAAAATTTCATGTTCTATCACCCTTCGGGGTGGCCCAGTAGTTTGGGCTAGAGATTTCCATGTTAGAGGTCTCAAGTTCAAAACCCCTTGCCAGCGAAAGCAAGGGGTTTGCCTTCTGGGTCGAGTCGTTGCACAGGGCTTGCCTAGTGCAAGTTACCTCTCCTATGTGGTCTGCGAGCTATTGCATAGAAGCGAGGGTTTACCCTATGCGCACAAAGGGTAGCGGCTGCGGGTTCCCCTTGTCGTAAAAAAAAAATCATGTGCTATCTCAGTATCTATTGACATCCTTTTTCTGAGCATTGGTATGCTTTTATAATATTATCTCTTTACCTGCTCCTTATTTGAAATAGGTTATGGCTGTGGAGCTCTGATATGTATATTATGGACCCTGTGAGTCTGATATTCAGATGTTGTGCGGATCGTGTGAGACTGGTGTTCAGATATTGTGTGGACCACATGAGTTAATAGAGATGTGGGGCTATTTTGCCAGATTGAGAAGAGGACCACAGAATCCATCATTTGGAGTACTAAAGCCTCATAGTCCTTCATGACGCAAGCCTTACTCAGGACAACTGCAGGAAAAGGGGCATGACAACACTCAATAGATATGCTAACAAGCTTATGAGACTAACAGATATCTATTCCTTTATTGTCCAGAGACTTCTGAATTTTGGATTTTTTTTTTTTTTTTTTTTTGGGGGGGGGGCCTATTTTTGGTTTGAGTTGGGTCATGCCTGCTAGTTTAAAGGATGCTACACTAGTTGCAACTCTTGGAAAGATGATAAATCCATCAGACAAGTTTGGACTGTGACCATTTCTTAATTGTTGATAATTGTCAAGTACATGCTTCTATTTCTGCTATTGCTCTTTTTCTTTTATATTTCATTATGTCTCGCACAGGTAATGGTAAGTTTTGATTATTTTTTCCAAAGTAACTCTTGACATTACCCTGTTGAGAGCGGTCAGTGAGACCTTGCTGAACACACGTTGACCTTTGTACTCACACTACACTTGTTGCACTTCTGTTCATTTTTGGATCCCAGTTTCAGCACAGCTCGTGCGTTCCAGCTATGTGGTGAGCCAACTGTCTTCTTTCGCAGTGGCCAGTACATCACTAATCTTATTTCTATTTCTTATCTAGTGGAACTCTGTACTTGGCATTCATTGACTCTTGCACATTCATCTATGTTTTCTCGTGACAATGTGAACTGGTCTTGCAGATATTTTAGTATTATGCTTTGGGATTTAGAGCTTCCGTACTTGTATCAGATTTATTATCTTGGTTGAAATTTGCTTTTAGTTACTGCAGTAGTTTTTAGCAAAATAAGTTATTTAGTTTAAGATAAATTTGAATTTTGAATTTTGAATTTTAGTTATGTTGTTGAGATATTTTAGGTTATTTTAAATTTCAAATTATGCAAATTTTTATTTTATGATGGCTATTTAAAGCCATTCAACGCTTAATAACATTATTGAAAGCATTTCAATCTATTGAGAGACTCTTGCAATCTTTTTGTTGTCCCATTCATCCTTTTAAAAAAAACCAACAATCTTTTCTGGTATTTCATTATTTTAGACTGAATCAATGCTTCCGCATATATTGGTTTTGGTTAATTATTACGGGATTGCCTGGCTTGGATAGTCAGGTGTCATCATGGCTAGGGAGTAATTTGGGTCGTGACATCAATTCTTCAGCAATCCTAAATTAGTTAAGAGTCATATATCTGAATACTCTTTATCAATCATTCATCATAGTTGTACTCTTTTTACAGTGACCGTAACCTTTTGCGGCTCTCTTCCTTTATTAGGGTTTGGGACTGCCTAAGCCTGCAAATCCCGTTTAAGTAGACTTGTTTCTTTTATAATTGAAACAGAAACATTTCTGAGAAGACAATCAAGATGTCAATTCCTGCTCCAAGCCGCACAAAGAACATTATAGACGTTCTTTTTCTTACCTAGTATGGTATAAATAAGTTCACTAACCATTAAAATGGTAAATACAGTTCAATGAGTTTTATAATAGAAGTTAGCACAATTCAATTGATATGGAACACCCAAAGATTAAGTTGAGAAATATTCTGATATTCAGCTGGTTTCAGAGCAAGTTGAATAGCAAGTGGTTGAGAAGATTTAGATGAGGATAGTATAAACTTGTGTTTGGCAGAAGAAGAAACAACAGATGTTTAACTTAAAAAGTATATGCATAAAGTAGACAAAGAGCCTTACATTTATGCTGTAGAACAAGGACAAAACCAAATGTTGTGCTTCAATAATATCTCCAGGTCCAGTTAAGTTCAGTGAACCTTGTCCATGAACTCCCAAATTTGCATTTGATTGTATCACAGAGGATCCCTAAAGTCAATATGTTTTGATAGGTAACGAACAAAGAAAATATAAACAAAATGATAAGAGTAGGGTAAAGGAATGTGTTACCTTTAGCACCACTAAATTGCTAACTTCAATTAAAGATGTTGCAACAATTGCATCACCATCACCATCTATAAGCATCTTTGAGTTCAACATCAACTGGATTTTGACAGACATTCGCAAAGACCCATAAATCTAGAAATTTGTAAGAATCTGTTAAATATAACGCCCAAAAAATATGTTCCAGAAAAAAAAATTGAAAAGAGAAAGAAAAATCAAAAAGGAAAATTTGGGGTGTGCCTATTTTCTACTGGAATAGAAAGAGGAGAGTAGAACACTAGAGAACATACTTGCCTTAATTACTGAGTCACTCATCAAGAGCTCTTCAGCCAGCAATTCAAACTCTGATAATGCATAATGTACAAGCCCAAAGGACAAAATGGCACCATGTGATAAACTAAGTTGTCCTCGAACCTAAATGACAAGTAGCGTGTCAACTTCAAAGACCACCAATTAATATTAACACTCAAATCTAAATGCATGGAGGTAGAAGGAAGCCAACTTAAAACTAAGATATATACACTTTTCAAATTATGAACTTAGGTTTCTTTTCCTGGACAACCAGAAAGGCATAAAAAGGAAAAAGCAGTAAGAAAGACAAAAGGAAGTGCTAAAGGAAAATACAAAAAAGGATATGGAAGTTGTACACTAGTGTTTATACTCCTCCTTGAGATTCATACCCATGCTGCCCAATGTGGTTGAAAAACTTCACTTGGAAAAATTGAACCCACTTTTCGGGTGTCCTATTTGGTTTCATCTATTTAACAGCTCTACTTGGAGCCAATATTTTATTCAATTGATTTTTACACATACATTGCTTCCTTAGGAATTGGCTACTAAAACAACCCGACGACATGCCCAAGTTACTCAAAAGTTTCAATATAGAAAAAGTCGAGATATGGTCATGGGCAGTCAATTCACTGCTTCGACATCTGTCAAATCCTAAATTAGTTCTGATATAGAGGCAAAACACCTTTATGTTGTAATTAGAAGCACTTATTCACAAGAACAAAAGATATGAATGACCTGTAGACGACTCCAGAGTAGAGGAATAGTAGCTCGTGCATGATCTTGAATATAAATGTTTGTCCAGAGAGGGTGATTAGGAAACTCGAACAGAAGTGTATCAGTATCTGTTGACAAGTTGTTATTGTTAACAATGAGTCTTCGAGGAACAGCATCATAGAATGTCCCCGCAGCACCTGCATTTGTGGGACAGCCAAAACTTCTTCCCCCTGTATAACAACAAAAAGGAAAGGCACTGACACCCTACCCACAATACCACATATTGAATTAATGCCATCATGGATGGGGAAACAAAGATACCATGATCCACAAAATTCCAGATGTGATGTACAAAGTAAATCATCACTTTTAAGTTGGGCAGAACCAAGATAAAGCTCTCAACTTTTTTATTATCAAGTTAAACAAAATTCAATTAGATCAATATCCAGTGGATGCAATTGCTTACAAAATATATCAAGAAGCCAGAGATATCTTCTCCTAGCTGCTCAAGGAGCTAACGGAGTCCTAATGAGCAATAACATCAGAAGAGTGACTCCAAACAAAAAGATTCAGTGTCTAGATTTATTTTTTTTTTCTTTGAGAATGAAAGTAAGCATCTATATTTTAGTGTGCTTATGGGAGTTGAAGTTTCTTCAAAGTATCTCTGATTTCTTTCATTCCATATGCTCCGATAATACGCTGAAGTGTCAACTTCCTGATGCATCTGATGGATTTTCCAACACTGAAACAATTCCAAATGACAATCTTCCTTCAGACTCCTTGGCGTTGCCCAACTTATACCTAAATACTGCTGAACAGATCCCTTATATTCCTGGCTACTGTACAAAGTATAAACAAATGGCCTATACTCTCACTATCTTCTTTACAGATGTAACACCTGCTGCACAAAACTGTTCTCCTCTTCTTTAATGCTTCATGTTAGGTAGGGTTCTTGAACTGCCAACCAGATGAACGATGCTACCTTGGTAGATGATTTGGTTCTCCATATCAGCTTCAAAAGCCAATCTGGCAATCTTCCATGGCACTGCCTCTGCTAGCCATTTCCTCATACAATTCTTTGACTGTGGATTTCCCTTGGCCTTTGACCCCCATATTGGTCTATCTTTTTCTTTTTATTGCACCTGAATGTCTTGAATTTCAGCCATAAATTCCAGCATCTCTTTAATTTCTCTGTCATGGCACTGTCTCCTGAAACTAATGTTCCAGGAGTTATTCTCCCAGAGTTTCTTCACTGAGGCTTGAGGATCATTAAACAAAACCAGACACTACCTGCGATTCTTCTATCAAGACCCTGTTTCCATTCCATCTGTCTAGACAAAATAAGGTATTTTCTTTATTTTCTAACCTGTATTTTCACTTTTCCACTAAACTCATCCCATAGCTTGCTTATGCGTTTCCACGGACTCACACCATGTGGGACTGCTGTTATTTTAGTTTGTCAATAACCCTCGGCTCAATGTTATATCTGGCACTAGTCTCCTCCACAAGGCCTCCTCATAGTTTCTATATCTCCACAGCCACTACATCAATAAACTTTTATTGTGAAATGTTAAGTTCCTGATCCCTACCTCCTCTTTATTTGAGAAAAATAATCCTTCAGCAAATGAAACTTATGTTAGAGAACTATTTCCCTCCCAAGGAAGCCTTCTTCTTATTTTTTCCAGTCGAGAAAGTACCTTTCCTGGAATTGGAAAGAAAGACATAAAATAGGTTGGAATGTTGTCCAACAAACTATTAGTTTAAAGTTATTCCCGCACCCAAAGATAAGTATTGTGATTGCAATGTAGCCAGTTTCTTCTTAAATTTCTCAACTATTCCCTGCCACACTGAGGTTTTCTATATATCTGGCTCACAATGGCAATCCAAGATATGTGATAGGAAAGTACAAATGTAGCTTCCCAATATTTCTGCCCATCCCTGGACATTTTTCACTGCATTTACTGGATGAATGACTGATTTATAAAGATTAATGTGTAATCCCGATATTGTATCAAAAATAATGAATAGCTAGTTAATGTATCACATCTAACTTCACGGCACCATAGAATATCCATGTATCATAAGGAAAAGAAAAGGTGGGGAACAGTGATTGTCTCCCCTGTTCTGACCCCACTTAAATCCTTTAATCCACTGATATTGGATGGTTTTCTCTATCATTTTATTGATAGCTTCATTACCATGATGATGAGAAAATATGATATAGGATTGTCTTGCTTCAGCCCCCAAACCCCCTTTGTGCAGGAAAAAATCCCACTGGTTCTCCATGAACTAAAATGGGATATCTAATTGTTGTGACAAAGAATTTTATCCAGCACAGCCACCTTTCTCCAAAACCCATCTGCTTTTTTATGAAGTTCTACAAAATCCATCTTTTGCAATGTGCTAAATAAGAATCACCAAATTCACATGGTTGTCTGCCTACTCCACATCTAATTTACATAAAACACCTGGTTTCCCTTTTTAAGCCTCCAATCCATCACCTTATTGCCATGAGGGATGAATTTGAGATTTGGCTCCCTTCTAAAACGCAGATTGCTGCACAGAAACCAAATTCCCCATCACTCTTTTCAACCCTCAACTAGAAGTATGTCCATAAATTTATACACACTTCCAACAAGACTGTTGGTCTGAGGTTTATTAGCCTTCAGCAACTTTCATTTTGGAATTAGGGATATAAAGAGGCATTTCAAGCTCTGAAAAACATGTAAGTTTGTTAAAAGTAGTCCATATCTCTATGTCCTCTTTGATAATGCTCCAAGTTTTATGGTAAGAAGTTATATTGAATCCATCAGGCCCCAGGGCATGAGTTTTAACTGAAGCACACTTTATAACCATCCTTGTTCGCCTTCATTAATGATACCATGTGCATTCAATTCCTCTAATGATTTCCAAATATAAATATATCTGTCTCTCTAAACAAGTTAGGATAGTATTTCAGAATGTCTATTGTGATGCGTTCCATTTCATTTATATCTTCCCCTCTCACCACCAACCTGCTAATTATGTTGCTTCGTTTATGTAAATTAGCTATCTTCTGAAAGTATCTTATATTCCTATCACTTTTCATTGACCATATACTTCTTGATTTTGATGCCATGATGTGTCCATTGCCTTTGCCATCTTTTCCAGTTGATGCTCAATCTCTTTCCTATGGTCAGCCTCCAGATAATCTCTGCTAGTTCCACCAAAAAGAATTTTTTTCTTCTTTTCTTGTAAGGTCCCGTACGTCGAAAGATGAAGCCGAGGCTTAAAAATGATTTTCCCGGAGATTTTAGCCCAGGTGCCCACCAGACACCCTTCACGGACCGTGGTGCAGACCACCACCCGTGAAGAGGCTCGTGGAAGGACTCCTTAGCATGATTTGGGACTGCCCAGTAGAGGGTGCACACCGCGAGACCCTCCACGGGTCATGGTGCTCACCACGCCTCGAGGAGTTGTCCATGGTGGGTACACCACCTAGGGCCTAAGGACCAGGTGCACACCACGAGCCACACCATGGGCCGTGGTGCCTTTCACGGCTCATGATGGGTGTCTTGAAAGGGTCTCGTGCAGTGTACTTTAGGGGTTTAACTTGGGACTTTTGGGTCTCTTGCCCTATCCGTGAACTTATGTTTTAGGCCCCTTTATGGACGTTTTTACCCCTCCCATGCTATTCTAACTATCCTAAGTCCTCCATGCACTCTCATGCTCCCAAATTCATAACCCTCTCATCAATATTCACTCTCAAGTCTCCTCTCATCAATCATTCAATTATCATTGAGGTATGTGGGTAAAATCCATGGGTACCTTTCACCTATGGAGCCCAATCTATTATCACACTATTTCATTAATTTCAAGTATAATCAAAACAGGGTTTTCATCACTTTGACTTCAAATGATATTATTATGATATAGATTATGTTTATACATTGAATTATGCATGAATTACTCTCAATTTACATGATTTACATGAAATTTCTCAAGCATGCTATGATGTATATAAAAATAATGAATGGGTTACTTCAGTTATGATGCAAATGATCTTCAATTCAAGGATTACGCATATATTTACTCCATTATCATAATTTTCAATTTATTGGATATGAACCCATGCTATTTCTCTTCACTTCATTACATGATCATGTTTTTGCATGTACAAGGTTCCAAATATGATTATGAACAGGGGATTTAGGACCTTGAAGAAGACCTAGGATCCCAATGGAAGACTTAGGATCCTAAGAGGTGACATAAGACCCTAATATGAATATGACAGGGGATTTAGGACCTCGAAGGTGACCTGGGTTCCCTGCAGGGAGATTCATGATCCTGAAAGGCAACCAAGGACCCCAGTATGGGATTTAGGACCATGAAGGTGACCTGGTGTCCCTACGGGGAGATGTAGGATCCTAATATGCAACCTAGGACCTTAACATGAAATGAGCTACTCTTATGCATTATGCTATGAACTATGAGATTATAATTAAGCTTATGATGATGATGTACAAGTATAAATCATGATGATTTATGACAAGTATGACTTCATGTATATATATCATGTATGCAATCGGATGTTGACTTACCACCAAGAGGACCTTGGGATTACGGCTCACCTGTTAGTTGAGGCATGACCCGTTAGAAGTAGATGTTGTCCCATAACTACGTGCTACTGTAAAAATGATGATGTTTTCCAATATGGGTAGCTAGTGGATCCACATAACTTATGATATGACATGTAGAGTAGAGTGCTACCTTAGCAACTACGTGCTACTGTAGGGCCAACACCGGGATTCCATGTCATAGCTCGCATTATTTTATTGTCAGTTACGATGGCATTCCCACATATGTTGATGTGCGGTGATATCATGCATCATTTCACTCATGACATATTGGTATGATGATTTGTTTCTCTACTATGATTCTATTTATATGTGCCCTTGCTCGTCCATCATTACTATATAGCTATTGTTATAATGTATATTATTGTATTGCATGCCCGCATACTTAGTACATTCAAATGTACTAACGCATATTCTATGTCTACATTATATCACAATATAGGGACAGCTGACTATCTTCCTCCTCACCCATGTGGCTAGATTTAGATTGTTTTTAGAGACAAATTGGGTAAGTCCTCATGCTTCGCGGACGAAACCTTCTATCATCCAGCTTTATGTTATATTTGAGATGTCTTTTATTTTTATTTGAGGGTGAGCTAGGGACATGTCTTAGCCCCCACACAGTCTATGACTTAGAGGCTTGTTGAACATGATGCATGACTCTTATGCCTTATGTATCTCTTGTTTCTCTCATGCTACAACTTATGATTAGGTCTCAGCTTCTGCTTATGTATCTTCTCTTATTACCCTCAAATGCTTGTGATATCCCAAGAAGGCTAGTTTGAAGTTCCTCCGGAGATCTCATTCGCCATGTTACACCCAAGATCTAGCTTGGTTCGTGGGATTTCTAGTTTTCTGAATTCGTCCCTATTACATTGTCTGATATCACCTTTAGCTTCTTTAGTTTATGCAATAAACCCCATCTGGACGGCATGTGATAGTGCAGCTCCCCCACCATTCTATGATTTTCTCCGCACAAAGAGACCTCCTACCATTCCCCAACCTCTAGCATCACAGAGTTGTAGTCGGACAGCATCTTTGCGAATTGTTGACTAATTGATTCTTATTCTGCAGAATGTAGATATCAAAACTTATCAATTATTAAAGCCCGTTGTTGTTTTCCCCTCTTTCCCAAGTGTATATTCCACCAAGTAGTGGCAGATCAATCATGGTCATATAACGGATGAAGCTATCAAAACCTCTTATAGCTCTTGAGCTTCTTGTGAAATTTCTCCTTTCTACCACCTGATTACATTAAAGTCTCCCAAACTACCTATGGAGCATCCCATAAACCCCTAACAGCAGCTAGTTCATCCCATATCTCCTCCTCCTCCTCTTGTGTGTGGACCATACAAACTTGTGAAATACCACATGAAATTTTCTATCGAACTTTTGAATATACACAACATGGAAAAGATTCCCTGTTGTTTATCAACCATTCTCCACCGCCTTTGTCCCATAATATCACTTTTCCTCCCTTGCTTCCTTCTGTTTTGATTTCTGCCCAAGAAGCCCATCTATCTTCCGTTTTTGCCTCACTAAAGAGTTTGAAAAATCCCTAATCTTTGTCTCTTGAAAGTGCAGAATATCAGCCTTCTATTGCCGTCCTAACATTTCAATGTCCCTCCTCTTGCTTGGTTCGTGTACCACCCTATTATTTCAACTCAAAATTTTCATCTTCAATGAATTATTGCTTTGCACTTCCTCCCCCTCCCTTTCCCCTTATTACTATTTATTTTTTGAAACTCGTAACCTTACTCTATATATCCACAAGTATACTACGACCAAAAGTGTAGTTCCCTTTCAAAAGTATTACAATCTACCACAAGCTCAAAACTACATCTGTTGTCTATAAACAATCTAGAATATCAAAGTGCCTTCTGTTTGAACTGATAGACTATATTTATACCCAAAAAAGAGTAGAGCTAAACACTTCATTTTGACATCCTGAAGGCTGTTTTGTACATTTTCAAAGCTCCTATTGTTTCTCTCTTTCCAGATTGACCACCAAATGCATGCTGGGATCAGAATTCGGACTACAGTCTTAACTTTTTTTATTTCAGTTAATTCTCTTTTTCTTGCTGGTTGTTCTGGGCTCAGGTTCTGTAATCTCTGAATTCTCCATTCTCCATCTTTATTAGCATATCTAGAATTTCATCCCCAAAAGCTTATCTGTATTTACCCCCAATTGTTTGTATTCACCTTTATTATACATTCTAGACTCGTCTAGATATTGCAAATGTTGAAGATGACTAACAATCTTCCATCATCCCATAATACTTGCTGTACCATGGTAAAAGAGATACCTTCAAATGGCCATTGTCAACCCATTATCAGATCGCGTTATCTATATAGTGTACTCTACAGTCTTCAGATAAATCTTCTGACTCACCAAAATATGACCCCTCTTGTTCGCGCTCTATGTCTTCTGCTTCTGAGTGATCTTAGCACTTATAGATATTTCTGCCTCTATTGGAGCTAGACAGAGTTTGTGTGGATTTATCTTTAGAATGAGCTACCAACACTATTAGAACTTTATATGAATTATAAGTGCGCTAAATAAGAGTTATACTTGGATATGTAGCTACCTCATCTATCCTCTAAGTTGTTTTGAAGCTTCACAGATATTGGGTCTCTTCTATGTGGAGCCTTCTTTCTTTAATCCAGACTCAATCTAGGGCACTTTTGTGGTCTCGGTTCACTTATTATCCTGACCGTCTTTGAACCAGCTGTTGGCTAGTATGCAGTTAAGTTTTTTTAAATTCGAAATCTCGCCCTCCATGTGTACCTTTCTACTCATCCAGATGACTCAATATGCCTATGACTCCTTGAGCGAAGTTCCTGGCACATCTGTTCACTACTCTGTTTCTGATGAACACTCCCTTGTGGGGAACTGTCCTTTGAGCGTCGCTGATGAACATTCCCTTGTGGGGAACTGTCCTTTGAGCTTTTTCATTCCTCGTTAACTCATCTTTCTTGATTTTCACATTTTATTTGCACCCATTGACAATGATTTACATTTTTCATGGTGTATCACCATAGGTTTTCGCACGCATACTCCCATTTAAATGAACCAACTTTTTGTTTCTTCATCACCCCGTCTGACTCTGGTGGTTCAGAAGATAGATTCGGACCACACGTGCAATGGCATACCCTCTACAATCATCCGTTCGTTCTTTGGTTCTTGCACTTCTTTGACTATGTTTGTCATCCCTGACAACCATTTCAGGATTAATCTTCTCCCCTTCAGTACCGGCAGTCCCTTGCCTTTATTATTTTTCTGCCTCATGCTTGGATGGGAATCAAACAGAAAACGACCCTTATGTATTTAACGAACCTTGATTCATGTCAGCACCTTTCACAATCTTTAAAACCAATCTTTTAATGTGTGCCAGTTATTGGGATTAAGCTCGTTTAGGGCTCCAACCAGACATATGCTCAAGTTCTCCATCCTTTTGTCTATTGAATCGATTTCTACCTCTATCTCTTCCTCTTTTTCTTCTTTATTATTGACCAGTATCACTTCAATTTCCAGACACTATTTCACTTCTGTAACTTCAATGAATGACTTCTGGGTTGTACTGTCTTCTACACTGCACTGTGTTCAGACTCTCTCAACAAAATTCAGTAGTTTTACTGTTATGTCCATCCATCCCAGTCTTTTATCCATTTCTGGGTTATTACTAACCCCTACTATTTCCCAACCAAGATTCTAACCTTACATATCTGCCAAGTCTGTTGAATTTTTGGCAAGTATACACATTAGGTTGTACCTTCCTTCCCCATCTTCTACGCAGATTTCCCTTCCCTTTAGTTGCTTTTATCAACCTACAAAGCTATCTTATATTATCCACATTGGCTTTGAGTCTTCTTGTAAATCTTTGTTTCTTTCCACAAGCATGTACCAGTTGGTATAGTCATTTGCTTATATCCACCGGTTTGAAGGACTTGGTGTTGATCACTAAGAATGTTTGTCTCTCCATTTCCACCTGTAAGGGAAATCAATGGCATTTCTCATTGCCATTATCTAGGCTTAAAGCTACTCTGCCCTTTGATGATCTCTCACAGTCAGAATTTTCTAGATTATTATGGAGAGAAAATTGACACTCATCAGAGGGAGGTCAGAAATATTTAGTGAAATTGACAGAGTTTCAAGAGATATTTGATCATAACTTTGAATAAATTATCGAGATCATAGTTTTAGAATAGATATGATAAAGTTGTCAAATTTATAGATGATGGAATGCATGTCTCTACTTCTCTGTACAAATAGATAACTCTAGTGAATTTCGAATATTCAAGTGACTAGTTATGTACGAATGGTGAAGGTTCTGAGTGATGTATAATAAAACGAGTAAAGTAGTTGTTTTCTCACAAGTACTGGGAGATATGGAGAGTATAAGAAGATATTTCAAGATCTGCCCTGTGACCATAGAAAGATTGGCAGCACTATATTTGCAAGATATATCTTTTGGGATGACAAGTTTTCTGAAAAGCTCATATTTTCTACTTTACTTGATCATACAGTAATAATAGTCTTACCCCTGGGAAGACCAAAGCGCGAAATATAATTCAGATAATTTTGAGAAGAACATCTAAGAATACTGGTTATAAGAGTCCGTGCAAGCACAAGCTCAATATATGTTACTCTATCTGTGTCAATTTATGCGGCACAAATGGAATTAGGAAAGTCAACCAATTTTTTATATGATTTTTGAATATTTTAATTTTTGTGATTTATAGTGCTTTATACATAATTTTCAAATAATATATGTTACTCCTTTCGTCCCAATTTACGTGGCACGTGTGAAATTTCGAAAGACGATACAATTTTCATATTTTCAAATTACCATCATTATTTATTATTGTTTTCAATAATCTATCCTAGAGTGTTGTTTATAATGTTTCGATTATTACACTATTTTGTTGTTGTTGCTCCCTTTTGGTAGACTTTGCATTATTTCCTTGTGACTTGCTATATTTCTTCTTTGTATCTAGTAAATTGCTGCATTTGAGCCTAGGGTCTTTCAGAAACGGCCTCTCTACCTCTACGAGGTAGTAGTAAGGTCTGCATATTTCATCGAGTATGTTGTTGATAAGTAGATAACACCCTGGCAAGAGTTATTTTGTGGTTCAGCATGAGGAGAAGGAAAGGATTCAAGAAGGCTAGACTCTTAAAGAAATTTGCAGCTAACTTTCGAATTGCATTAAGTGTTAAACACACTGGACTGGTCTAAAGCGACAGGAAATCTCTATACCTCAAGTAGGCAGATGAGTAGATAGAGTGTGTCTCTAAGATTGCCTTTCAATTACTGAAAATTGTTACATTCCAATATTGGTACGCAGTTTGCTTCTACACTCTGGCAAAGACTTAAAACAAGTTGGAATTCTCACCATCCAAATGGGTTGGCAATTTGCTTCTACATTCCATTTAGCAGACTTAAAACCTCGATTTATGCAGTCTTTCCTTCACATTCATATTTGGTCCTCTAGGAGATATGTATGACTTTTGCATCTCTCTGCAAAATTGATTTGATAAACAAAATGAAGCTGGCAAAATATTATTAATGCTCCACTACGATTTACTCGGTTGAAGCATAATTGATTTAACAAACAAGTTGAAGCTGCAAAATATTATTAATGATCTACAACCCTATACTTAGTTGAAGATTCCACAATATTATAATACTCTAAGACCCTATCCCCAAACGAAAGATGACTTTCAAACACAGAAAAATTCTCAGAGAACATGACTTATGAATCAATGACAGAAGTATAAGCTGTATTTTGTTATTAGTCATACCATGAACAAAGAACTCTGAGTCGTCATGCCTGCTAAACACTTCAACCGAAAGTCTTCCACCACCACCTCCAGCAAATCCATTGCCCCCGGAAGCACTTATTTTGCCACCTCCTGTCCTGCTTGGAAAGAAAAGTCAACTTTGAACATACTCAAAAAGGCATGTCCTCACTCATCAGATAGCATGACTTAACCAATACCAAAAATGTAGCATATAGGGAGACTTGTCATAAAAGAATGACAATCTGCAATAGAATTTTGGAGTGTGTTTAGATTGGCTTATTTGAAGTAATTTTGGCTTTTGAGCTCTTTTTAAATTTTTTTGTGGTTCTTGGGAAAGATAAAAAGTGTTTTTAAGTACCTACTTTTAGGCCCAAAAAGTACAAAAAAGTTGGGTATTCCTAATTTATAGCTTTTAGATTTTATCTTATGATCCATTTTTAAAAAACCAATCCAAACACCCTCATAATCAGGCAATGTATAGAACAGATAGGCTGAAAGTAGAAAAGTTTATAGTGGAATCTCACAAGTGGGGTCTGGGGAGGGTAAAATGTACCACTATCTCATAGAGATAGAGAGGCTGTTTCTGGAAAACCGTCGTCTCAAAAATCAAGCCCCATAAGTAGCACATACTAGATATGGAAAAAAAGG
>DF369429.1:15689-27549 GCA_000787875.1 Solanum virginianum
TGTAAAACTTACCTTTAAGTTTAAGTGGTATCTTCTTATCACACAATACTCTAGAGGTAAGCCTCCATTTCGTTCATACTGCCCCAATGCGATGTATGACATCATCGTCGACATTGCCACTACTCTGGATTATAAACCCAAGATATTAAAAGTTTTCTCTCTTAGGAATAGATTGAGTGGCAAGCCTTACTTCAATGTCTGCTTCATCCCCACCACACTGAAATTGCACTCCAAGTATTTTGTTTTGGTCCTGCTCAGTTTGAACCCTTTGGATTCCAAAGCCTGTCTCCAAACCTCCAATCTATCATTAACTTTAGCCAGAGTCTCATCAATCAGTACTATGTCATCCGCAAATAACATACACCATGGTCCTCCTGAATAGACCGTATCAGCTCATCCATTACTGAGGCAAAAAGGAAAGGGTTCATCCATTATGAAAGATTATGGAGCCCTTTCTGATGCTATGATGCTATGGTTTTAATGAGCTACTTCTATTATGATATTAAGATTTGCAAGCTTATGCATGATATGACTATGATTATGATTTAAATATTTCGTGGGATATTGACTTAGCATCTAGAGGACCTTGGTAGATTTCCATTGTCCTGTAACTAGGTTGCTATCGTAGGTTTGTGATTTTCTCATATTGCATGATTCACCAAAATGGGTGGGGTTCCCGTAAGGTACATGCAAAATATTAACCGAAAAGGGTGAAGTTCTTGTAAGGCCCCATGTCATATATTAAACAAAAAGGGTGAAGTTCCCATAAGGCATTTGTAAAGCACTCTCGAAATGGGCGAAGTTCCCGTAAGGTATTTGTAAAGCACTCTCCGAAATGAGGAAGTTCCCGTAAGGTGAGGCTAGTCTACCTTGGCAAGTAGACTACTACTTTTACCGGTGTGAAGGCAACATCGGGATTCCATGTAGTAGCTCGCATGGTCTTAAATGCCAGTTATAGTCTATTCCCACATATGCATGCTATGTTATAAGATTATGTTTACCTTCCATGCATGTTTTGACTAAGGCATTAATCATTTATGTTATATTGAGCTTATTGGCTTTGTATATGATTATGCATCTTACCTCTCATGGCTTATGATTTCCTCGTTGCATTGCATCCCGCATACTTAGTATATTCCTAGTAGTAACGCATATTTTTTGCCTACATAATCTAACCATGTAGGGATCGAAGCTCCTATCTACCCACCTCCACGTGGCTAGTATGATTTCTTGAAGACTTTGCTTGTGGTGAGTCTTCCATTCCGAGGACAACATCCATTTTCTATCTTGCTTATGTTAAGACTTTGCTACTTTGTTATTTTACTATGAGAGTGATCCCGAGACATGTCTTGCCCTCCGTCCCACTTATGACGATGACATGATATGTATGATCTAGGCGACGCTTATGCATCTATGGAGACTTTCCCTTGGTCCCTATCCTATGTTCTGATGTTGCTTGTGATGCTAATTGAAAGGTGGTGAACATACTAAGTCCTTATACCCCATAGAGTGCGTCCCATGATCCCCTTTCCCTCAGAATTACATGTGCTTGAGATGTTGGGAATCCCTTATCCCTTGTCTCATAGAGTGTGTCCTAAGTCCCTAACCCCCTTAGTACGAATTGTTGATGATTGATCCATGCTTCCTAACCAAGGATGTGCTTAAGTATGTTATGAGTCTTGTTTGGGGTACCTTCAAGTTCCCTATTTGCCATGTCGCACCTAGGCACTCTTCTCGAGGAGGACCAAGCCCCTCCGGCCCCTTAAGTTCCCCAAGAAGAGGGAGTTACTCATGTCGAATATCAGAATATTGTCACCTTGTTGGCCCAAGCCATAGCCAACCAAGTTAACCAAGGGGCTCAAGCTCAGCCTCAAGAGTGAGAGACTTCACTAGAATGAATCCTTTGAAGTTTCATGGCTCTAAAGTGGAGGAAGATCCTCAAGAGTTTATTGATGAGGTGTACAAAGTCCTAGCTATCATGGGGGTAAGCTCAGAGGAGAAAGCGGAACTAGCGGTCTATCAACTCAAGGGCCTTGCACAAAAATGGTTCACCCAATGGAAGATGGAGAAGGCAGATGATGAACCTATTCCACGGGAGGAATTCAAAGTTGCCTTCCTTGACCGCTTCTTCCCTATGGAACTAATGGAGGCAAAGATGATGGAATTTATGAACGTCAAACAAGGCTCCACAAGTGTGAGGGAATATTCTTTCAACTTCAACAAGCTCTCAAAGTATGTTTCTCACTTGGTTGCCGATCCTCGGGCAAGAATGAACAAATTTATGTCGGGAGTGTCCAACTTGGTCAATGAAGAGTGTCGCACCGCCATGCTCATAGGGGAGATGGATATATCTTGGCTCATGACATATGCCGAGCAACTTGAGGGAGAGAAGCTTAGAAAGAGGAAGAGTGGGGAGTCCAAAAGGGCTCGTTGTAAAGGTGGGTTCCAAAGTTCTAACGGTAGTAGAGGTGGTCGTTTTCAACAAGGCCACAAATTTCAAGGCAAGCGTCATCAAATGCTCAAAGGTTCACCAATGATAGGTGCCCAACCCCAAAGCACAAGGTGGTAATGGTGGACTAATACTTCCTAAGTGTGGAAGGTATGGAAAGAACCATGGTAGTAGGTGCTATCACAATGTGGGTGCTTGCTTTGGGCAAGTTTCAACAGATGAACTTGTAGGGACCATAAATCAGTCTACTACCCGTAGACTGAGGTTGTGGTCTCTGTCCGCAGATCTTAATTAAGGGTATTTTGGACTTCGGGCCACAAGATTGCGGATTGTCCAAATGCTTTGAACATGGGTAGAGATGGTCGTCCTCAAGGACATGGTGCCCATGGAGGTCAAGGGGCACAAGGTGGTCAACAAGGGGGTGCTCCACGTCACAACCAGCTCTACGCTCCACAAGGAAGGCAAGGAGTGGATGAGGCGCCCAATGTGGTCACCAATATGTTAAAGGTTTATGTTATGATGTGTATGCTTTATCGGATCCGGGTGTCAATCCGCCTTTCATTACCCCATTTGTTGCTAATAGGCTTGATGTGTGTCCTGAATTGTTATGTGAACCCTTTGTTGTGTCTACCCTCATTGATGAGTCTATTGTTGCTAGAAGAGTCTATAGGGGTTGCCCTGTGTCCATATTGCATAAAGTTTTGCCTAGTGATTTTGTTGAACTTGACATGGTAGATTTGATTATGCATGATTTCATTCAAACTATATCATTTCAAATCAATTACAAGTGAACCCATACTTTTACCCTAAATGTTCACCACAAGTTATGATCATGAATTGATAAGATTCTCAAGCAAGTCTCATGACAAGTATGAATTAAGTTTTATGATGTTATTCAAGACAAGCATATATGATTGCCTAATGAACCAGCCCTAGAGTGGAAAGGTCATGATTCGGTGGTTGATGGTAAGTTCATCTCTTTTCTTAAGGCTTGAGAATTGATTATTAAGGGTAGTTTCATCATTTGAAAAACCAAGATTGGTCCACACATGTACCTCCACGCGTGGTTCGAGGACAGTCTCTAGTGGCTTCGCCGGCGCGTAAGACCACTTTGGGCGATGGCTCCAATCACCAAATTCTAAATAATGGAGGATAAGAGGGAGATGTTTCTCCCTAGGAATATGGTGACAGCAAGTATTGAATTCACATGAATCAAAAATATGACAACAATTGATTCTGACTGTCCACCAGTGATGAAGTCCAAGAACCACCGCGTCAAATCTCACAACTTCGGTTAGGCTCTAAGACCATGTTTTTGATAAGGTGTGGAGAGAATAACTTGTATATTTTTCAATAGTTAAACATGTATAAATACATTCTACCCTCCCTAGACGCCACTTGTGGGATTCCCCCGGGTATGTTGTTGTTGTTGTTGTAAACATGTGTAAATACAATAACATTAGAAGCTAACTAAGAAAAGAAATAACTAGGAAATCCTAAAAATTTGATATCAATCTATATTGTAGTACAATATTAAGAAAAAGATTTTCATATATTTTGTAACATGTACATCAAGAAACAATAAACATAACAGGAGAATAGATTGCCCTAGTAAAATTGAGACATAAACCTCCAATCAGAGTACGCGAGGTACTTTCAACGAAGAGCCCTGCTATGAAATCTACAATGATTGGGCATTTCTATTTTGCTCGACTCATCATTTTCCATTTCACGAAATAGGATCTCCACTAGTTTCTTTTTCTTCTTTTTCTATAAAATTTTCAAGTTGGAAGAGGGGATAAAGTTTCTCCCCACCTATGATACCTCGGAAGTTGAAAAGTTAGTATAAGGAAAATTGCAGAAAAATTAGTCTCATGAACATTGTACGAGACTTGTTCTACGGTCCGTAGATATATCTACAAGTCCTGAACAGGGGTCGTAGAAAGTGCCTGGAAATCGGGAAAAATGACAAGTTGCAGGACTTTTGTACAACCTAACAGGATGGGTCCTAAAAAGGTTGCACGGGTCCTAGTTAGAGTTCATAAAACACCCCAACACTCAGGCAAATTTTGGACAAAGCAAGCAAATTGCACAAGTGGATTACACTACAGAGGACTATGACCCATTGTTTTGCGTTCATGGTTTGGTCCAGTTTTAGGAATCTTTGTACTTCATCTATGAGAATAATGACGAACCGTGAAAGATAGAATGGGTCGTAGATGTGGTTTGTGGTTCGAAATACTAGGGCTTGGTTTTTGGGCAAGTTTCAACAGATGAACTTGTAGGGACCATAAATCAGTCTACTACCCGTAGACTGAGGTTGTGGTCTCTGTCCGCAGATCTTAATTAAGGGTATTTTGGACTTCTCCTAACTTATTAACCCCCTAAACTACGCCATTTTGCCCTATAAATCTACTTATAACCATTTTTGTTCATGAAAATACCCAATTCTCATTCACTCACAAAATCCCAAATCCTCTCAAAATTCTTCTTCTTCAAGGTTTCATTAAAGGTCAAACTAGGGTTCATCCAATTTTTTCCATCAATTGCCAAATTCTTCGAGGATTTTGGTTCAGATATGTGGTATTCATCCATGAAGCCCAAACAATTCTCCACTTTTTCTATGGATTTCAAGTATGGAAGTTTGGAATTTTAGTCCATTATGATTGAACCTTACAATTTATGTTTTATTTAATGATTTCCAAGCAAATACCGCATGAATTGATATTTAATAGACGATTTTAAGGTCTTTCATGGCAATTTATCTCAAATACTATCTAAAGTTCATGAGTTTGATTATGGGTCCTTCCAATTATGATTCAATTGATATGATTTTTCGTGATTATGCATGATTTCATTCAAACTATATCATTTCAAATCAATTACAAGTGAACCCATACTTTTACCCTAAATGTTCACCACAAGTTATGATCATGAATTGATAAGATTCTCAAGCAAGTCTCATGACAAGTATGAATTAAGTTTTATGATGTTATTCAAGACAAGCATATATGATTGTGAGTTGACTCACCTAAGCAAGGATTCGTAATGATAGAAGGCCTATACCCACATTACATAAATCAACATGAAAATGAGTTATTCTATGAACCCCATTTGTGGGATTTCGCTGGGTATGTTGTTGTTGTAATAATAACAATAATAATAATAATAATAATAATAATAATAACAACAACAACAACAACAACAAAAACAACAACAACATACCCAGTAGAATTCCACAAGTGGGGTCTGGGGAGGGTAGAATGTACACAGACATTACCACTACCTCCATGTAAATACGATAAATTTAACACCCATACAACTGATAATGACAACACATGAGTTATTCTATGATCAATTTTATGAAATCGGATTGGTATTTTATTATTGATTGTCCACATGTTAAGCTTCATCAATTATCACAAGTATGATTTATGACAAGTATTCAGTGGGATTTTGACTAAGCACCCAGTGGATTTTGAGGTGAAACTCGACATAAGGGGTTCCTAGTAGCAATATTTAGTCCTAGAACTACATGCCACCATAGGATATTGTCTAATTAGACTTGCCAGTGGATCCACATATAGCCCATGTGCATGACACTCGCTTAGCGAGGTAGAGGCTACCATGGTAAGTAGTCTCCCCTTTTTCCGATGAATGAGAAAACATCAAAATTCCATGTAATAGCTCTTTCCTTCTAGTTCATTTTCGACACTGAGTTAGCTAGAGCCTGTCCTAGTAACTCATCCATGATTTAGAGGCTTTCAGACAAAAGTGTAAAAGAGTCTATGTTGTCTTTACTTTCTTCCTTACTACTATGCCAAAGATTTCTAGACTTAATTAATTTGATTTCTGTTTTTTTATGTTGACTTCACTTACCTTATATATGTTTGATATGCTAAGAGGCTTGGTTTGGATCCTTCATGGTTCTAATCGCCGTGTCACATTTAGGGTCTAGGCGCCTAGCATGGTCGTGACACCACCACTTTTAGGAAACAAGCTGTATTCCCTCTTACCTTGCACACCTTTTCGAAGAACTCTAATTTAAGTTCTAATTTTATGCAAGAAGCAAGACCCACTTAAATTAAAATTCAAATGTTTAGGCTTATATTCCTACTAACATAACTCGAACCATCAACCAGCAGTTCTGTGTTTGAAATAGGGATTACCCCTCCAAGAGGATTAACAATGTTTTAATTTCCTCTCCACATAACTCAACCTCCCAACTCGATGGTTAGCAATAAAAGTCTCTATAACTAGAACAAGAATCAATTGTCAAAGAAGACAGAGGGACAACATTTATGATGGGAAAAACATGCATATCATCTTCAGACAAACATAGTTGGTCTGTAAGGCGAAATATAGGCGAAGAAATTTTTACATTGTATGGTTACTTAAAAGATAAACACAACCAGATTCCTAAATAAACAAGTACTGGCTGGTAACCTGCAAAACATCACAAGTGACATGTTACAGTCAAACTGCACTTGTAGTGTAGAAATCTTATGTAGTGTCAGCATATATAGGAGTTATATGAAAAACTTGTATACTCAACAAAAAGTGAGAGAAGTTTGTATTACATTACATTTTCTTGGACTTGATGTAAATACTGCCACCAGAGCCACCACCTCCTTTGATTCCACCATCCCCTCCATCAGCCAAAAGAGTTCCCCGGGCATCCAAAACATCATCCACCTCCAACCAGATCCTACCACCCCCATTACCTCCATAATCATCCTCCTTATTAGTACTCTGCCCTTTACTTCCATAGCTGAAAGGTTGTTCCAATGACTTCCAAGAATAAGTATCTCCTCCCCAAACGTCTTCTGGGAGCTTCTTATTATCCATAACACAGCTGGCCCCTCTACCCCCATGACCTCCACCACCACCCTGATAATCCTTAGGTGTCCCCGTTGATTGATCCGGTGGGTCACCCGCTAATCCCGTTACATTAATGACCGAGCCACTAATCAAACTGGCATTTCGTGCGACTATATAGACTGAGCCACCTATAATTCTTGCATTAGCCTTAAGCTTAAGGTTTCCCGTTATGTTAATGGTAATGGAGCAAGAAGGAAGGGGGCAACTGAGAAGAACCCCTTGAAGAATGAACAAATTCCCTGTTCCTTCAAGGTAGACATCACGTGTGAAATTGACGTTGTAATTTAGCTCACATGTTGTGTTGAGTGACCCAATACCTCCCATTTGATCGCATGTGAGAGAAGGAGGGTGGTGTGGTGGAGAGGGAGGTGATGGTGATGGGGGTGCATAGTCGCCGTTCCATGGATCGGAATCGAAATTGTAATGAAGAATTGAAAAATCAGGAAGTGATGCTGATACGAAGAAAAAGCCAATGGGATGGAATAAGAAGAAAAGGTGAATCCATGGAACGGCCATTAGAAAGAATCATGAAAGAATTAATGATTTGTGAAGTGAAAAATAGCAGAATTAGATTGAATGGGTATGTAAAGAATTGAAATAGAAATGCAGGGAAGAAGAGGTGGAGAGAAAAGGGTCTTGCGACGAGTTCGGTGGAGAGAGAAAAAGACATGCTGACACCTGCACTTTCCATTTTGTTTCTCTTTCACACAAATTCCACCTTGGTAATCAGGACACAAGTTATTTTAATCTCATTATGGACCCACCTAGTCCATGGGCCAATTCATCTATAGTGACTTGTTAAGAACAAACAACACAAACCATAAATCCGGAGTCGTCTTTGTCAGGGAGTATTTTATTTTTTAGTATGAGATCTTTTGACATGAATTTGAATTTAGTCGGGCTCCAATATGAGTATGAAACACCGGGTGTAAAATCAAAAAAGAAAAAAACACAAACCACGTTATTTTTAAAAAAAATACACAAAATAAACTTATTGTGAAATTATTTAGAAAAATTATACAAAATAAATTTAATGTGAAATTACTTATCCTTAATAGATTCAATCCAAACTATTTACCCTTAATGAATCCATGGTTTAAACTATTTATCTTCTTACCCAACTTTTCTTTTTTATTTCGTCCACGATATCGCATGATGTCAGCATGAATATTATAAAATAATTCTCTGTGATACTCTAGAGGTATATTAATATCCTATTGGTATCATATAGGATTAATTTTTTTAAGAAATAAATAAGAAACAATTAAAAAAATTATTAAACTCTAAACTAGTAGAAAATATATTCATTGCGATACTCCGTCGGTATATTGATACCATGTCAATATCGTATAGGATTTGAGCTTAATTATTTAAAATATTCCATTGGTGTATTGATACCCTCTCGGTATCATATAGTTTTGAGCTCTTTTTTTACAAATTAGAATGATTAAGAGAAAATCATTAAAGTCACAAAATTATTTATTAAACTCTAAATTAGTACAAATAATATTCTTGTGATACTCCATCGTTATATTTATACCTTATTAGTATTATATAATTTTGAGCTATTTTTAATAAATAAATAATCAAGAGAAAAATATTAAAGTGACATATTTATTAAATTCTAAATTAGTAGAAAATATATTCTTTGTGATACTTTGTCGGTATATTGACACCATATCGATATCATATAAAACTGAACTTAATCCTCTATAATACCTTATCGGTATATTATACCATATATGTATTTCATACAATGTGGTTGCTGACGTCAGTATGCGAATTTTAATAGTAAGGGGCATAAATGTAAATAGTTGTTTCAAATGGGCATAAGCTTAGTTTTCCCATTATTTTATGGAGTATTTACATATATAATACATTATATATCAAATATTATCCTTTTTAGGATACTTTTTTTAATTACGATCTATAGTATATTTTATCAATAAAATAACAAAAACACCCTTCTCTTTCTTCTTTTTCTTGTCTTTCACTTTCTCCTTCTCTCTTTTTTCTTTCTCTTCTCTTTTCTGCCCTCCCTGGTGTCTTTTTTCTTCTTTTTTTCCCCTTCAACTCTTCATCTTTAAACTAGAAAGATTGTCAGTGCATACAAGTCCATACACATAATATAAGGATTTGGAGGATTACAAGAAACAGGGGCATTGAACACAACAAGGCCATCAACAGCCAAATCCTGGACATGATGCTGCTAGTTCGACTGACGCTCCGATACTCTCTGGTGGTTCTGCTACTAATAACGTCAATTGCCAAGGCGTCTCTTACTTTCTACAACATTGAATTGGTTGTTTCTAGTTAAAATAATGTCATGACCCAACCCCGTGGGCCGTGACTTGTGCCCGAATTGGACACTCAGACGCAAATACAAAACTAGACACAAACACAGAGCCAGATGTTAACCATAAAAGATGTCTATTTTTCTTTCATTTTTTTTCCACGTACACAAGCATCCACAGACCTCTAAATGAACAAACGAAATCATAGGATGGAACAGGGCCCCGCCGTACCCTCGAATAGTGTATATGCAAAAATAACCAACAAGTATATATACCGAGAGCAGGCTCCGGAGTAAAGGGAGCACTTCAAACCGCAGGTGAAGATCCTAAACTGGAGAATCTCTAACCTGTACGTCAGTACCTATACTCAGACGCAAATACAAAACTAGACACAAACACAGAGCCAGATGTTAACCATAAAAGATGTCTATTTTTCTTTCATTTTTTTTCAAAAATTTTGGCAGAGTTCCCTTTGTTTTATAGACTATCCAAACCCTGCATACAGAAAAGTCTCAGCTAACATCATATATATATATATATATATATTTACATGGGCCGACAAGGCCACCTTTGGGTTAAATCGCCCAACATACTCAGTATACATGTATCCTTATACAGACTAGGCAGAACCCACGTACACAAGCATCCCAACACATATCAAGCACACATAAATGAGCCAGGCACTACGTATCGCCATCCCTGAACTCATACATAGCATATCATAATACAAAGGTGGTATAGTGAGGCGCTACGTATCGCCGTCCATGTACTCACTCAAACACAGCATAACGCGCAAGTGAGCCAGGCGCTACGCATCACCGTCCCTGTACTCCTGCGCCAGTGAGCTAGGTGTTACGTGTCGCCATCCCTGTCTCGCATATCATCATGTCTCATACGCAAACTTAGCATAAGTGAGTCGGGCGCTACGCATGGCCATCCCCATACTCACCCAGCATAGCATAGCATCAAACATCATATAACTGACAAGTGAGCTGGATGCTACGTACCGCCGTCCCCAAACCCACCGTCAAATAGCCTAACTCCGAAGTAGGTCATATGTACATAATCATCACCACAAATCCCAAACATAAGTAAAATATTCTTATGTAAAGACAAAGTCATACATGAGATCGAAATAATTATTATTATATGTCCTTACAATTTACAAACTTTGAAGACATATCACGTGATTCTGGAAATGGAATTTAAATCCAATAATACCAACAACTTTAGTACTACTATTCACATTCATACTCTCCATTTTCATAAAGATTCCATGTGCAATAAGGCCAACAAACCATGACTTTTAAGACTTATACCAGTAAAGCAACACCCTGGGTGTGACAGTTTATGACTTAAAACTTGAGGTTTTGAGAGCTAACACAGTCAACTTAAAGATAAGATCACGCTAGAAGGCATTGGTTGACTCAATATGATAGCAGCAATCTTGAGACATCCATTGGATATTGTTACAATTGGTGCAACTAGTCTGTGTGTTCATTCATCTTAAATTCATAATAACAATAATGAAGCTGCAGTTGTCATAAGAAAGAGATTGTAGGTTGTGCCAAGATTCTTATGTAGAAAGAAAGAGGTCCAGTGAAGCCCTTGGCTCAAATCTTACCAAATGACTCGTACAGTACTTGTGTTGTGCTGAGATTCTTATGTAGAAAGAAAAAGGTCCAGCGAAGCCCTTGGCTCTAGATTTTACCAAATGACTCGTACAGTACTTGTATGAAAAAAACTTCAAAATATCTTCACATAACAGACTTCAACTTATCCAGGCCACTAACTCTCAATTCCAGATTTACCTCTAAATTAACCATTGAAACTTATAATCACAGGCAAACTAGTTCAAATGTTGACTACAGTTCACTTCAAATCCACATCAAATAAGCAGGGGCGACTATATTAATCCATGATCAACTATGCCTCAATACAAACTCTCTTGAGTTAGACCTCTACTCCTTCTTCAATCGAAGTCATTGCTTCTTTACTGTTGTAGTTAAACTCCAACACTTCAATTCAGCATATGTTGTTTCTTTCCTTTAGGTATATCAGAATTAATCATTATCCCTTTCTTGATACTTTCATACTTTTCGTCGTACATTTTATGATTTCCCCCCGATTCAGCTACTTTGAGACCTTGTACCTGTGAACTAGCTTGACTTACATATTTCATTTGTCGTTCATTAAAACTGCATATATTGAACCAAACAATCTACTTATATGCACA
>DF369427.1:1395-13953 GCA_000787875.1 Solanum virginianum
TGCAATTCTTAAAATTCTCGTGTGATATACTACCTTCGAGTGGTTCGCAGTCACCTTAATTTGTTGTACCGCTATTTTGGTGAGTAAATCGTTCTATTTTAGGAGGAAAGATGCCAACACCTCGGGTACATTGAGGGGAATAATTTCCTTAAGGACACACTGTGCATTCAGTGGGCTCGATTTCTGTTCTTACATAATTTTCAGACACTATTCTTATTTTTATTTTTTGGTAATACAGATTGATAACATCTATCTCACTCAAGGGGTACATGAAAGAACAATTTCATGCTTTAGGTTAGTCTTACATACCTGAGATATAGTTTGACAATCAGATTTGTACAAGTTTCGGCTCCAATATTTCTAATTCCTTGCTTCCCTTTTCCTCTTCTTAGCCTTAATCTTTTGTTAGAACGTTCAGAAGGCTTAGGAATGGGTTTAAAAACTCTGTTTACGCTTAAAACGGCCTATATTGATCATGGATTAAGTTTAGGTGGGGTAGAAAAAGGTCTAGAATGCCCCTAAAAAGATTAAAAAAATTTCCTATGGAAAACCAAGTCCGCATTGCGAACTTGGGCATTTTATGGAAAATTTTCATCGAAAAATCTTCCGATCGAATTTTTAATCTTGTAGTAAATATTTAAATGACCATTAGGTGCAAATCCATGACAAGTCCGCGATGCGAATATGTCGTGCACTTTTCTGGAACTGCGTTTTTGCTTCAAAAATTTATTTTTTGATCCGGTTACTCTAAAAATCCACCTAGACTATTTTTCCACACAATATTTTGTGTTGATCGCATTTTTAGCCTCGAATTTGTCAAAAGAGTTTGAGAAGATGCGTTATGCAGGTGTCTCTCATCTATGGATATTTTAGTAATTTTACCGAGTGTAACAGTATTGGTAAAGAAATGATTGTTGATATAATTACCATGAATTTTTAACCCGTTGCCTATCCTCTTAACACTGATATCTAAATCTCCTTTTGTTTGAAGTTTATTGGAAATGAGTGAACCCAAACAAACATACTTGCTGCTTCTAATCTATTAGTCAAAGGTCATTAGTAATTAACAAAAAATAATGATAACTAGATTTTATTCTGCCTCAATTAGATTCTCAAATTATTGACGTATGACGACGCAAAAAATCATTGATATAATAATCACATATGATAATTATTGACATTATAATGTTATAAAATGATTATTGATTTATTTACACGAGTAACTGTGCCATTATATAACAACACTAACAATCTTTGATATAATAACAACATATATTGATTGTTCACATAATTACCACGAGTTTTTAATTAATCACTTAACAAACTAACGAACTCGTTCATAATTAAAGTAAACACTCGATTTTCTTTTATTTTGAGTGAATTTTCAAATTATTTATATACCGATACAAATAATCGTTAAAATAATAATGACATAAAATAGTGGTTGGCACTATAACGTCATAAAATGATCATTGACATAAGGACATGAGTTATTGTTGACGTTAAAGTATAAATTTTGATTATAGACATAACTACCACACGCAATTTCTTAATTAAACAATTAATGAGCTAGTCTAATAGTCAAAGAACGTGAATAATTAAAGAAAACAATTTCAAAATTATAGATCATTGGGATAATGACATAATGATCATTTATGAGCAGTTTAGTTAATTATTCCATAATAATTAATAACTACATTTATTATTTTTTCCCATTCAAGTTCTAGCGTTTAAGTTCTATATTTGTCACGCTAAAAGAATGTTTAGTACTAAAATATTTTCTTCCATGGGACATACTTGCTCCATGGTTGTGTTCTAGCGTTTAAGTTTTATATTTGTCACGCTAAAAGAATGTTTAGTACTAAAATATTTTCTTCCATGGGACATACTTGCTCCATGGTTGTATTTTTCTGACGTCCAAATATTCGGTAATTTTTCAGACCTTTCTACGGCTAAAATCATTTTATAAAAGAAAAAGATTAATTTGCTGCCACATTTTCTTGTTTTGCTTGATTCTCACACACACATCTATCAATAAAAATTCTTCATTAATAACGAGGTTTAATTAGAAGTTCATGTTGGCTATGGTTATTTAGCAATCGCTTTTGTAGCTAATTCGTGTTTTTTATATATGTTTTCAAGATCCAACCTTTAAGCATCTTGTCAAGATTTTTTATATCTCTGCTTTACGTTGTACTAACCAAATCTTTTCTCCCTGATATGCATAACTTCTAGACCTTTAACTAATGTTATTTCTATCCTTTTTTTTTGCTCTTTTAAATTTTGTACACTGATGATACAAACTTGTTACTTCGGTTGATCTTTAGTTTTGATATATAGAATCTTAAGGTGTGTTTGGTATAGACAAAAATATTTTTTGATTTTTCAATTTTGTGTTGCTCAAAATTTTTGGTAGATACTTTTTTTTAGGAAAATAAATTCTTTAAAAATTTAAAAAAATTACCTTTAATTTTTGTCTTAAAAAACAAATCCGACATTGACATTTATTGTCTTTTTCTTATCCTCCAAAATACCCTATCCCCATCCCGATAGCCTCCATCCCCATCATCCCACACCCTACCTTCCACAGACCCTCTAACACACCCTCAAGCACCTCCCACCCCAACCCCAACCCCATAGTTCCTATCCCCATCACTCCACTCCTTGCCTTGCACCGTCAAGCGCCCCCACCCCACCCCTATAGCTTCCATCCCCATCACCCTGCACTTTACCTTCCAACCTTTATACCCATAGTGTTTTGTCTACCAAACACAAGATTTACATTAATAAAAGTACTTATTATTTAGAAAATATTTTTGTTCGTGCCAAACACACTATTAATCATATTTTTTTTCTTCTTCTTTTAGTTGCATTTTTGATATATTTCTTTTTTCACTGAATTCATGAATTGTCTAAATCAAATTATTGGCTTATTTATAGTTATTATCCATATGATGATTATAATTAAACTTGTATATATGTATTTTGTGTGACAGATCTAAGGTTAAATTGTCATACATCTTCATGGAAGATTCAGATGAGCATAAATCAACAGTTACAAACAAATTCACACATACTCAAGTGAATGTGGGGAGAAAAGGAATTTTAGATGCCTTTAAAAAAAGATATAAAAGTATAGCTGTTGAGAAAGAACTTGTTGCACCAAGTTCAATATTCTTAAAGAATAATGCTACTATAAGCTTGACTCGTGTTTATATTAATTCTCTACTACCTTATGTTTTGGCTTCCACAAAGCCGTTATCAATGATGAGTTCAACTCCATCTGTTATGTGCATTAGGCATGGTTTTACTGCTTATCTTTCACTTCAAGAAATTGAAAAATCGGAGTACTCCCCTCACGGGGAGATTCGCTATCCTAGACATGGAGTTATTCATAGGTATATACATGATGACCTCTACATTTTTATTTGCTTTGATCTTATGTATAAGGTTTATATTAGTTACGATTTTTAAATACAGGTTTGTGGACTGTGAGTTAAAGTTTCAGGAGCATCAAAGTCACCATATTAATATTCTCCATAAAGCACAACAAAGCCACAAATATTTTATGGACCAAGCACTTAAGAAAGGTACAACAAGAACCTAGAACTAGTATAATATTGAAAATTAATTGTGAATAAACTTAGATTTGAGATTCTACAGCTCTGAATGTAGGTCTAATGATCTGATGCTTAACTTTGAACAGAATTTGTCATATCCAATGGAGTTGTTGCACTAGGAGAAATGGGATAATCGAGTTTACATTGGCAATTCTTGATTAACTTATCGATACTAAAGATCAAGTCCTCTTTTGTTATGTTAATTAAGTTATGTAGTGGTGGTTAAGAAGAATGGCAAGCCTACCTAAAAAGGTCACTGCATGCATGTCTTTTTGCAGTTGATCAATGTCCTTCTCGTGAATTTCCAATTCAATTTAATTTAAGACTTGATTTATTATGTCTAGTGTGTAGTTATTTAATTGTTTGAATCCTTTTAATAAATGCACGTATATAGGCAATTTCTAAATGAGGGTGTCATGCGAGAGCTAGTAACGTAAATAAACTTTAAATGATGCTGAGGGTATTGTGCGAGAGCTAGTAAACTTTAAATGATGACAACGTGACTTGATTAAATTGACCTAGGTATATTCATACAGGAGGAGATAACAATATACTGGTAATGTAAAATATATAACAAATTCTCCTTCTAAATTAGGAAAAATTCTTACCTTTTAAGGACCATATTCAAACTATACAAGTTCACAACATTTCTTACAGAGAAATAGAATTAGTTTTCCTTTTAAAAAATAGAAATATCAATTACACTAAATATTTTATTGTATCTTTAAAAAAAAAATTAAATCATATAAGAAAATCAAGTTAATCACAACAGAATGACCCTGATAGAGATGTTCCCCCAATTTAATCTTTTCGTTATCAAATTTCAGCACTAAACACAACAAAACAGAGAAATAGAGAATCACTTCCAATTATTTTTATATATAGGAGTAACTTTTTTTCTCGTCACCATTAATAGGCACTTTGCAATATTCACAAACTTCAACCTGACATCACAAGAGAAATCTGCCTAAGTACTTAGATTGTTCTTTGTTTTTACACAACGTACTAGTATAGTAAACATTTGAATATTATAGAAACTCTTTCCAACCTTTTATTGATATCAAAACAACAAAGAAAAAGGCTTCACGAATTTATATAAGAGAAATTTCATTTTCATTCACAAAAATTCAAATTCATTCAAACAAAATGCATTTCCAAACATAACTTCAAGTTTTAAAAATTGTAATTGTAAAAATTTAAATGTCAATTTTCAAGATTTAACTTCAAAATCTATAATCAAATAGAATCTAATTAATTGTTGACATTATCTTGAATTTGATCTAAGCATCATTTATTTGACTTAATAACGATCTTATTCTTAAACATTCAAATCTTGGTACATCTTAAACTCAATCATAAGTTGTTTGTTTTTTCTTATTTTTCACCCAAGAGAAAAATTCAAGATCAGAAGAATTTATTTTCTACTTCGAATCAAATGTATCAAAAGAATACTAATCTTAAGCTACCTGGCCTTGTTTTAGTGTTGGGCATTGTCCCTCACATGGACAATCCTGCTCCCTCATTGGATTATTGACTATTGATGTTAGTTAATTCATTCCATCCATGTTGAAATGAAAGATTATTAGTAGTGTTATCCATCATAGTACATGTTTGTTGTACATGTACTATGTTAAAGAGATACAAATGTGGGACATCGCACCAAAACATGCTTCATGAATGATGGGTTTACTCAAAAAGATTTGAATCTGAGGCAATGAAGATTGATGGAGTTACTTAAGAATTATGATATCGTCATACAATACCATCTTGGTAAAACCAATATGGTGGAAGATGCATTAAGTCAAAGACCGTAAACATGGGCAACCTAGCTTGTTTCAATGTATCTAGGCGTCCTTTGGATAGAGAATTCAAGCCATGGAGACTATGTTCATGAAATTGGGTAGCTCAGAGAAAGGTAGACTATTAGCCAGTATGGAGATTAGACCCAATTTTATTGAGGAGATCAAAGTTAAGCAGTTAGAAGATAAGGGTTTAAGTGAGCTCCGAAAAAAGACAGTGTCTGGCATAGCTCAAGATGTTACTCATGATGCACGCGATGTGCTCAATCATAGGTAAAGGATTTGTGTTTCTTGAGTTAACAATTTGATTCAGAAGGTGTTGAGAATATCATGATCTGGGATATTTTATTCATCTAGGTGTGACCAAGTTGTATCGAGATTCAAAATGGATTTATTGTGGCTTAGAATGAAAAAGAACATAGATTTGTGGCTAAGTGTCAAAACTGTCAACAAGTGAAGTATGAACAATAATGGCCAATGGGTTTACTTTAAAAAATGTCTATTCCTAAATGGAAGTGGAAGAGGATAGGGATGGGCATTATGGTGGTCATCATAATACTTTGGAAAAGTATAACTCTATTTGGTTTATGGTTGATAGACTGACTAAATTAGCCTACTTGATTTAAATTAAAGTTGATTATAATGCTCAACAACAAGCAAATATCTATGTGAAAGGGATAGTAAGGTTGTACGAGTGCCCTTTTTTTATCATTTCATATCATGGAATGCAGTTTACTTTAAAATTTTTAGGGAAATTACATGAGGATTTTGGCGCTCAACTCACTTTAACATATTCTTTCATCCATAGATTGATGGTCAGTTGAAAAGAATGATCTAAGTGTTGGAAGACATGTTGCGGGAATGTGTAATTTACTTTGGGGTCCATTGAGATAAGTTCTTACCCTTATGTGAGTTTTCCTATAATAACAACTATATTCCAGCATTGACATGACACTATTTGAAGCACTTTAAGTGAGGAGAAGTAGAATTCCTATCAATGGGATTATTTTAAATTGTTCTAGTGGACTGGTGATCGTCGAAGGTGTCCCCCCTACAATCACGTTAAATTATTTTAGGGCAAAGTCATAGTGCTCACCCTATTTGTCTTTTAAATGTTCTAAAATTTCTCTTAGAAAACCTGTGTTGTCTTCATCATTATGCAAATTTTTGCTGATTGCGAGTAATTTGTTTTCATCTGAACAATGTAGGGTGATTTGAGACTGGAGACGGGAAAATTTTAGAGTTGATCTGGTAAAAGAGCCCCGAGATAAGGTGAAAAGTATCCGAAGCAAACTTTTAGCAGCCTAGTGTCGACAAAAAGAATATATAGATTGTAAGATAAGAGACATGACATTTTAGGCAGGTGAACAGGTATTTCTAAAGGTGTAATCCATAAAAGGAGTAGTGAGATTCAACAAGAAGGTCAAGCTTAATCCTCAATACATTGGCTAATTTGAGATCCTTGATTATGTGGGGCCAATGGCATATAGATTGGCTCTACCGCCTAATTTATTTGAAGTTCATCTCATGTTTCATATGTCCATATTGAAGAGGTACCATGGAAATAGAGATTACACCATTAACTGAGATTTACTCTTGTTAGACAAGGACCTTCAATATAAGGACGAACCTATTATGATTTTGATCGTGATGTCAGGAAGTTAAGAATTAAAGAGGTCAAGTCAATAAAGGTACAATAGAAACATCATCTGGCTGAGGAAGCCACTTGAAAAACTAAGAACGACATGTGGGATAAGTACCCTCACTTGTTTAACAATTCAGGTACTACTTTATCATTGACTTAGCCCAGTTTTTCCTATATGATCATTTGAGGATGAGCAATTGGTAAATTGATATTTATTATAATGACCTATTTCTCTTGCTATGAATAACCCGATTGGAATGAATTTTAAGCCAGAAATTTTTTGAGTAGTAACTTATAAATTTTGAGACTAGGCTAGACTTGGATGAAACTTAAGTTATGTGACACATAGAATAATGTGATAATTGATTCAATTTGATTTCTGAGTGTTGATGTTATGAGCTAAATGATTAAAGAGTCCATACAACTTTACGGAATTGAATTTGGACAAGTAAACTCCCAGAACTGTTATTGTTGTAGAAGAGATATTTTAGAATTTCAATTTTTGAGCTGGTGTTGCAAAATAGGGAGTTGGGACACGTTTCTATTCAATTCGTTATGGTAGGAATAATCCTGCTATGGCGGGACTGCTATAATGAGCTGATAGCCTTTATAGTTAGATTCACGAGTTTTAAGTTAGAAAAATCTCAAAAAGCGCTTTTATTATTGCAACTTCATTCTTGAAGAGCTAGAGATGACCTAGGGCTTTTTATTTTTCAGTTTTACATCTATTTCTTTAGTAAATCTAATCATTCCTTTAAATTATAATTTGATTCCTACACCTTAGAATCTATGAAAATTCTCGCAAAAGAAGGTTTTGGCCTAAAATTGGTGATGAAAAAAGTTGTAACTGAGTGAGATGATTATGAAATTGGCCAAGAATTTGGATTTTGATATAATCTAGGTAATATTGGTCATTTTTCATTAATTACTTATATTCTTTATTGTTTTAGATCAAGAATGAGCCAAAGCTTTGAAAAAAGAGAATGCTCTAGTTCTTTAGAGTTTCGAAGGCATATAATGAGGTACGTGATGATTATGATTTTCTATTTGTGTTTTATATACCTATTAACTACTTCACTTGTATTGCATGGAAGTAAAATGATATCTTGTAATTAAATTACATGTAGTGGTTGTATTACTTGGTTGTTCAAGTGTGTGTGATGATCATTGTAGTTGTGGTTGTGATGTGTGACTTCATGTTGGATCAAATTTCATGATAGTACACTTTAATTGGGTACCATACCACTACATTTGAATCGAGTACCATAGTAGTATTATTGGATTGGTATCACATTGGTACACTAACTACTGGAATAGGTACAACATTGATACATTAACAGTTTAAGTATGGATTCCATGAGGACCATCATTTGACTGTTGCATTATGATTGAGTATGTTTATGTCTAATGATTTAAGATTTGGCATAATTATGTTCTGATCATTGTTGCCTTGCTATGTTGTCATTTCCTGTTCATGTTATATTTACTGAAAATGACCGCATGATTCTATTAGTACAATATGGTTATATTGATACTGCAGTGGCTCTTTCTTTATGAGTATAGGACATCTTTAAGTGGTTGTTGAGAGGCCTTGGTTAGGATATCGTTGATCATCGAATTCTAAGGTGAGTCACTTCTTTTAGGCTACTATAGATTCATCTTAGTCTTAGTCCCTTCTCTTTGGATTTAGACCTTTTCAGACTCTTATTAATTTATTATGTCATACTGCATCCCCTTATCTTAGACCTTTAGATAGAAGTTTTGTTAGAGTGAATTTCAAATTCTAGGGAGTATTTTTCGCATTTTTATTGATACATTTCTTGAGTTTATGGAAACTCAGTTTTTTAAAACTATATTTAATTAATTTTCACTCGTTAAATGCATTTTTGGGTTAGTAGTTATCGTGGTTAGGTTAATATTTGATCCTTCTACCGAAGGATTAGTGTGGGCACCACTCATAATGGGTTAGGATTATGATATGACACGCGTAATAATTGGCATAACGACATGAGTTATCATTGATATAATAACGACATAAATTGATCGTTGAAATTGCAATGATAAAAAATGATCATTGATATAATTACCATGAATATTTAGTTAGTCACTTAACGAACTAATATAACATTTAAAGGTCATCAGTAATTAACAAAAAATAATGATAACTAGATTTTCTTCCACCTCTATTATATTCTCAAATTGTTGATATAACGTCACAAATAACTCTTGATATAGTAACCACATATGATAATTATTGACATTATAATGTCATAAAATGATTGCTAACAAACTGACATGAGTAACCATATCATTGGCATAACAACACTAGTAATCTTTGATATGATAACAATATATATTGATCATTCACATAATTACCATGAGTTTGTAATTAGTCACTTAACGAACTAACAGACAAAGGTCATTAGTAATTAAAGTAAACAATACTGACTAGATTTTCTTTTATTTTGGTAGAATTTTTAAATTATTGATATATCGACACAAATAATCGTTAAAATAATAATGACATAAAATGATTGTTGGCACTATAACGTCATAAAATGATAGTTAAATAACGACATGATTTATTGTTTGACATTATAACAATATAACTTGATCGTAGACATAATTACCGCATGCGATTTCTTAATGAGTCGCTTGATGAACTAGTCTAATAGTTAAAGGTCGTTAGTAATTAAAGAAAACAATACCTTCAAAATTTTAAAGCATTGGCATAATGACATAAAATGATCACTTATTATCATGTTTAACTAATTACACCATAATAACTAGTAACCACATTTATTATTTTTTTCCATTCAAGTTCTAGCATTTAATTTCTTTATTTGTCTTACTGAAAAAATGTTAGTATTAAAATATTTTGTTCCAGAAGATCTAGAGTTGCTCCCATGGCTCTAGATTGGTGACGTTCAAATACTCGGTAATTTTCAGACCTTTTGTTGAAATTTATTTTTAGTTGTTGTAGTAGTTTTTAGCAAAATAAATTATTTAGTTTAAGATAAATTTAAATTTTAAATTTTAGTTAAGTTGTTGAGATATTTTAGGTTGTTTTTAAATTTTAAGTCATGCTGATTTTATGCTTATGTTGGCTATTTAAAGTCCCTCAATGCTTAATAAAATTATTGAAAGTCATTTCAATCCAAAGAGACACTATTTCAATCTTTTTGTTGCCCATTCATCCTTTAAAAAAAAATCCACAGTGGTATCAGAGCCTCATTGATCTTACAGGATCTGTGAATTCTTCCAAAGAATTATCATATTATTTTCAACCCGTAAGGGCTACCTTTTTAACTCGTGAGGGCTACCTTTTTAAACCATAAGGACTACTTTTAACCCGCAAGGTCTGTTTTTCAACCTATTTTAACCCGTTAGGGCTATTTTTAAACCCATATTTTTTTTCAACGCACAGACTTTTTGAACCAATTTTTAACATAAGAATGACAAGTAATAATCTCTTAGAATGCCCCACAAATTTTCACTGGCAAAATTTATTAAATTTGGTCGGTGATAGTAAAATCTTATTTTGAAACCTATTTTTTATGTGAAATTATGATGAAATAAAAATCATCATAACAACTGTCTGCAAATTCTATCAATTTCCAAATGAAAGCACTTTCAATTTAGAGAAGAAGAAAAAGAAAGAAGAAGAAATTTGGCAAGTTAAAAAATAATTAAAATAATTCAGCATCAACCACCAAAACAGAAATCGAGGAGGAGCAGTTTTTAAAAATGTAGTAACTGGAGTGTTGAAATTCGCTTTTAGTTATTGTATTAGTTTTTAGCAAAATAAGTTATTTAGTTTAAGATAAATTTGAATTTTAGTTAAGTTGTTAAGATATTTTAGGTTGTTTTTAACTTTTAAGTCATGCTGATTTTATGTTTATGTTAACTATTTAAAGTCTCTCAATACTTAATAAAATTATTGAAAGTCATTTCAATCCAAAGAGAGACTATTTCAATCTTTTTGTTGCTCCATTCATTCTTTTAGAAAAAAACCAACACTTTTTTACAGCTATAATCGTTTTTATAAAAGGAAAAGCTTTAATTTGTTGCCAGATTTTCTTGATTTGCTTGATTATCTCACATACACATACACTCACCTACATGAAAATAGATGTTTTTATTTTTCAGTAGCTAATGAAAATTCTTCGTTAACAAAGAGCTTTTATCAAAAGTTCATGTTGGCTACGGGTTAGCAATCGATTTTGTAACTAATTCATGTTTTTTATATATGTTTTCAAGATCTAGCCTTGATGCATCTTGTCAAGCTTTTTTATATCTCTATTTTACGTTTTGCTAATTAAAACTTTTCTGTTTGATGTGCATAACTTCTAGAGCGTTATTAATGTTATTTCTCCTTTTTTTTTTTCTCTTTTCAATTTTGTACACAGATGATACAAACTTGTTACTTCAATTAATCTTTTGTTTTGATATATTGAATCTTAGGGTTTTGGTATAGATGAAAACATTTTTTAACTTTTTAATTTTGTGTTACTCAAAATTTTTGGTAGATAAGTTTTTTTAAAAAATAAATTCTTTAAAATTAAGAAAAATGACTCTCACTAAAAAACAAGTTCTAAGTTCAAATTTATTGTATTTTCCCTATCATCCAACATATCCAATTTCCCACCACCATTCCCACCATTCCACACCTTACCTTCCATGGTCCCTCTACCACACCCCACCCCAACCCCCTTGGCTCTCATCCTACCACCTTATACCTTACTTTCCACCGTCAAGCACCCCCACCCTATCCCCATCACCCCACACTTTACTTTTCACCCTCAAGTGCCCCCCACCCCATGCTACCACACCCCCATAGCTCCCATCACCCCACACCTTATCTTCCACTTTCAAACGCCTCCCCCTCCCCCCACCTCACCCCACTCTCATAGCTCTCATCCCCATTACCCCACACCTTATCTTCCACCTCTATGCATGTAGTATTTTGTGTACCAAATGCAAGATCCATATTAAGAAAATTATTTTATTTTATTTTTTTGAAAAAAATTTCTCTGTACAAGCACACCCTTAATCACATTTTTTTCTTTTTTTTTAGTTGCATTTTTGACGCATTGCTCTTCTCATTGACGTTGTGGAATTTTTAACCCAAATTATTAGATTATTTATATTTATCCATATGACGATCATAATTAAACCTGTATATATGAATTTTGTGACAGGTCTAAAGTTAAAAATTGTCATATATCTTCATAAAAAATTCAGATGAGTATAAATGAGCAGTTACAAACAAATTCATAGATACTCAAGTGAATATGGGGATAAAAGGGATTTTAGATGCCTTTAGAAAAGATATAAAATGTCACGACCCAACCTATGGACCGTGACTGGTACCCAATAGGGGCACCCAGACAAAATAACCAAATCTTATTCCAACATGAGTTACTATTCATTTTATAAAATTTTCGGCAGAGTTTCCTCTGTTTTATTGACTAGCCACCTGAAACAGAAGAGT
>DF369426.1:0-11112 GCA_000787875.1 Solanum virginianum
ATGGAGATTCTATGGTCATTTGTGTTCTCCTACTTAATTAGTCCTTTCATCTGGTAAAAGAGAAGAAGATAAATTATATTATATCAGAAGAGTTTAATAAATTTTGAGAATAGAATATATTAATAATGGGCGTAATATCCTTAAGTATCTTTGACACGTCTCAAGTTAAGTTATGATAATTTTTTACAAGTATTCATGATGAAGTATTTTTCGTAAAATTTTTAATATAAAGTACAAATCATTTGTACGAGGACTTATGATTGACTATCATCAAATTAAGCCAATTATAGTGTGTATATCATAGTGTGTACAAGGAGAGAGGCGAGTCGTATAAGTGTATTTGTCAAATTATATGTGTATATCTGTTAAATAGTTATATATGTGTAACTAATATATATATATATATGTATTTGTATATCTGGCAAGCGAGATCAAGAGAAGGAGGGGAGAATTGAGCGGAGAGAGGACGTAGAGTAGAGAGAGACAAATTATATATGTATATCTAACGAATTGACTATGTATATCTTTTAAAATAGTTGTATATATGCAGCTGGTATACATATGTAATTGTATATCTGGCAAGAAATTGTAGAGAGAGGAGAGAGGAGAGAGAAAAGAGAAAATAGCAACAAAATAATTGTATCAAGCAAATGTCCAATCATATTCATTCTCTCTCTCTCTCGTCAAATCAAATTCTACCACTTCCATTTTCTATCCAAATTGATTTTAATTATCTTTGTTGACTATATGATTTGAATATTTTCTTCAATTTTCCTTGTATTTTACTGGTATTACTCCCTCTAGTCCTTTTTATATGTCACCTTTTGTGATGACATTTGCATTAAGGAAAAAAATGACTTTATTATTTTGCTCTTATTTAATGTACATTAATTGTTTTTTTAGTTCTTCTAGTTGATCAAATATATTTTTTCAAAACTCATTAACTATCAAGGATAAAATAGGAAGAACAATATCATTTATATATTAATTTTGTGAAATGACATATATTAAGGATCATCTATTTATAATAAAAATTATATATAAAAAAGATCGAAGGAAGCACTATAATTATGTATGAGAAATATTTAAATTACAGGTTTGCAGGAAAAGTGCATAATTTTATGTGCATATTATGACATTCAATTATGTATTCATTACGGCTAACACGGGTAGGTGGGTGTTTGATTATTTATGTATTTTTCATGAAAAAGTTATATTTGGATGTATTTTTGGTGTTTCGGGAGAATTTATTGTGTATTGGTTCATATTTTTGATATTTTCTATCAATATATTCAAATATATTAGTTCACTATTTTTAAATTATATCAATATATTCAATAGAAACACTTCTTCTAACACATCATCATTAATGCTAAAATTAAAGGAAGCAATATGGCTCCATTTTTAAATTGTATCAATATATTTAAAATATTATATTTATATCAACATATTCAAGTGTATCAGTTTATCGTTATACTTTTTGTATTAATGTATTCAATTATGTTGTCTTTATATATATATATTTGTATACATATATTTTTTTCAATTGAAAGACAAGTATCATACACACTTCAACATTTATAAAGTCCTTAAATAGTTAAACATTTATATTTGCATCAAAATTTGTAGTTTATATTCTATGAATTTATATTGAAGGATACCCATATGTATATGTGTTCATATGTTTTTGAGTTGAATGATAAGTATTAAAAGGGTTAAAAGCTTTGTATTTGATTGTATTTGAAATCCATTATTTAATAATTATATCCATATACATTTTGTATTTAAATAAATTAAAAAAAACTTTGATTGTATTTGAAATCCATTGTTTAATAATTATATCCATATACATTTTGTATTTAAATATACAAAAAAAAACTTGATATATGTTATGAAAAACTGAATATAACAACATGCTTGAATCAAATTAAAACAATTAAATCACACCCAAATGATATAACATGAGATTTTAACGCATTAGATATTAAAAAAAATTTGACAAATTTTACAAACAAAAATAAAATACAACTTCTTGCTTGACTAAAATAAAAACAACTTCTTTCCCTAAGCGTGGTGACTTATTATTCCTTATTTGAATCTTCTGACATCTAGTCTTCAACGGCTAGCGATGTCACTTATTCCCTACTCCGGGGAGTCTCTGACTTCCACTTAGCTATTCTCTGAGCTTACTTTCCAGTCTATCTTCAAATGTAGAGAAGGTTTAGCAGCTCAGTGGTAGAGCGGTTGGCTGTTAACCGATTGGTTGTAGATTCGAATCCTACTTGGAGAAATTTTTTGAGTTATCGCTTTTCTGACCTAGCGCTTGCTTTCGAGCGATTCTTCCAGCAAAAGGCAGATCTTTTTCATTCCGCAAGCTCTCTCCGGTAGTCCCTGGACGGCTCTCGAACAATCAAATATAAGAAAGTTTAGCTATTTTTTAGATGGTAGTTTAATAATAGAAAGCTTGCGAGTTTAATGTACATGATTTAAAGAATTATTGTTTTAAAAAAAAAAAATCTTGTTTAGTCCCTTAAAATTGAAACTGTATAATAGTTCGGTTTCCTTATATTGTTGGTGTTAAAGGGAGAACCACGAGGAGTCAACCCTAGTATGAGAGGACTCGATTGGGCTAACCTATATGGTGTATCAATTGGTATGTCAATAACATACAATAATAATCTTACCTTGTACACAATAAATATAAAAGTAATTTTAGATGGTTGCTTGTTTAATAATAATAATGAAAAATTTGATAATTCAAATTGTCATGACTTAAGGTACTGTCATTGTTAAAAACGAATTTTACCTTTTGCAAGATACAAAATAAGAATTGTATACTAGTATACAAATAAATCAGTTTAAAATACATAAGATACAATGCTATTTCCATAATACATATAGTTATATACAATAATTATCATAATATAGCTAGAGAAATATTATCACCTTTTAAACTATAGTCATTTATGTAATATAATCCTATGTTCTTGAAATGAGCCCATATAGGAGATAATGGGGCATCACTCAAAATCATTTTTGGAACATACTATAAAGGAAAAAAAGTCTAAAAAATTAAACAATGAGAATTAAAAACAGATTTCCTGCATAGAGTCAAACTTAGTATACAAATATAATGTTACTCTTGAGGGCTATTAATATTGTAGACATTTATTGAAAGCTATCAAGGGGCCATCATTTGCAAATGTAAAAGACGCGTACAAAAAGGAAGAAGATTTACTAATCTTCAAATGAACAAAGATGATTAATAACACGTCTTTTATTAAACCATAAAGAGAAACAAAACAAGGGGAAACACTTCTTCTAACACATCATCATTAATGCTAAAATTAAAGGAAGCAATATGGCTCCTACAAAGTTATTTGGTAATATAGGATATGAAAGATTCAAGTTGTTTGGTTGTCACACCTCCTGGACTAACAGATCTCTTGATTTTATTGCTCAACTCCATCGCCCTCTTTCAGATCTCTTCTCCTTCTGCTGTATCCATCAAAATTTTGACAGACTTCTCGATTGATGCTGATATCACTAATTCATCCCGACCAGTCCAACTACAGAGTGGTATTGCCATTTTTAGCACATTAGTTACAAGGACGGAGTTATAGGATTGGTCCCACTCTTTTGGCCAAGTTATTATTGGAACTCCCATGCTAATGCTCTCGATACAAGAATTCCATCCGCAATGACTTAAAAAGCCACCGGTGGATGAATGCCCCAAGATTTCCAATTGGGGCACCCAACTCCTCACTGCCATTCCTCTTCCTTTCACCCTTTCTTCAAACCCTTATGGTAATTCAATCTTTCCAAATTTCTTCTCAAATTTCTCCACACCTTTCTTGTTATTACTATTATAATCATGATCTCCTTTTCCTAGTACCCAAATAAATCTTTGGTTGCTCTTTTCTAGTCCAAGTGCAAGCTCATTGACGTGCTCTTGTAATAATTTAGGTGTTGATCCAAAAGAAACATATATTACTGAATTAAATCTTGATTGTCAAAAAATTCAAGACATTCATGACGAGGAGCCTTTTCGCAAGAAGAAGAGGTGCTAGAGGAGTCGTGGAAGGATTGTAACAACATATGAAGTGGACCAAGTGCCTACAATGGTTTGTTTTTGGCACGAGCAAGTAAATCTATGTACTTACCTTCAATTTGTGTAGAGGAAATCATGAATTCTCCCGAGTTGAGTTTCCACTCATGTAGATCTCTTACAAATATATCCATATCCGGTGGATAACAACTATCCATAGTTGGGAACTCATCCTGCATTTCCTCTAGCACTTTTTCATGATCATCATCATTGTCTAATTCATCGAAAATAATGTGTCGAAGCAAAGAATAGCGGCTTAAAGTAGAACCCATATGAAAAATACAAGTCTCGACGTTATGCAATGTATGGACATCTCCCATGTAATCCTTCATTATCGAGTCGTAAATTATAACCAATTTCTTTGTACTTGTGGAGAGTTAAAGGCAAGTTCTCAGAATGGGCTCGGAGTGTTTTTCCAACAACTCGTGGATTGAAGATACACGATCATTTTCATCTTTGGTGCTTTCGCAATTTTCAAGCAAAATGTCATTAAAATGGATATTTTTTGCAACACCAAAAGTTTGGTCACCTTTGAGGCGTGACTCAAAATATTGGTTGAATTCAGGAAGACAGATAAAATGTACGAATATATTATGAGAGATAATGAGGCGAGCGACGAGGAAGAGAGGGTTAATATGGGTAAATGCAGGAAATGGCACCATGGCTACAATAACTGACTTGTTGCTAGCTGCCATTGGAACAAAAGCAAATCATCAAAAAATGAATAACTAGCTAGCTTATGTATGTTTTTTTTACAAAAGATAAATGACTAGCTAGCTATATATATACTAATTTCATGAGGCCTCAACTTAAAAAGAAAAAAAAAACAAAAGACTTGTCAATGCTTGAAATTTAAAAAAAAACAAAAAACAAATTTCAACTTGAAGAACTTGACTATATCATGTGAAAGGATAATTATATTAAAGAGTAATTAGTTAGCATTATAAATTATATGTATTTAAAAGTTTATAATCACAGGTATTTATTTATAAATGGCACATGGAAATATATATTCTAGAGGAGTTTCCTTTCTATTTTTTCTAAGTTTGTATTTTGATGGATGACACACAACACACACACACATATTAGGAAAAGTAAAAAGTGTCTCATGTCAATATTACAATTAATCTCTAATTTTTACTTTTAAAATATTTATTAATTAATTATATTTATATGAGAAGTAAAAAATGCCATATATTAGGACCACATATCTTAATCAATTTTTTTTGAATAATTTAACTTTTAAATTGGAAAAGTGGAGAGAAAATAAGAGAATTGGAAAGAAAATAGGTGCAGTTTAAAATTCTTAATTGATTTTTTTCGTTATTTTTTACAAAGGAAAAAATTTTGTTGTCATTTTCAATTTTTTTTATCCTTTGTTTTTATCTATCCTTTTTGTTGACAAATGTTTTTTTTTAAAAATAATTAAAGAATCAAGATTAGAAAGTTATTGCAGTTGCTATGTAAAAAGTATTATAATTACAAGAGTACTTTAAAGGTATTAATTCAATTAAAAAATTGAAGTAACTAAATAACTAAATGAAAAATTCAAATTCAAGAATTTTAAGAATACAAAAATTATTATTGAATGGGTTAGTTAAATTTTAAATTTCACTTTAGAGATATCTGAATGCATGAATGATTTGTCAATGGGGCAACAAAAGGTTAGTTTTGCTTTTCTTTTCTATGGAATGTCCTATGTTCATTCCTAAAATTTACTATAGTTGTTGCAAACGAGAATACTTTTTAAAATAAATGAAATGTTACAAATGATAATTCCTCATAATATAGGATAAACAATATGTCATTTTTTTAATTTTAGTGTTAAATTTAACAAAAATAATCAAGAAAAATATCGGGTATACAATTAAGATTATTTATTCTATAGTAATAAATAATTATATAATTTGCATTTTTAATTATATTTTATTTTTATTTAACTATTTAATTTTCTACGCTTTTGTTAGTCTAAAATTAGTTAGATAATATATTGTCTTTTGTGTTTTGTTTGTTAGTCTAAAACGAGAAAGGACAAAGCAAAATAGAGAATAGAGAAAATAATATCTATCTTTTGCTTCTATAATGTCATTTTCATACGAAGAGCACCTAAAACAAGAAAATAAATTTTGTATATGAGTAATATCGATATTTATATAATCTATTGGGTTTATCCATATTAAATATGACTCGAGTCGAGTCGAGTCGAATATTTTATCTATTATTACTTAACTAATTTTTGACTGACTAGATCCGTCCATTTGTCATCCCTAACTATAATCTATGAAGAAACAAGGCAACTAACTCATACGTGATGAATCAAGAAATAAAGTGTGAATAAAGTGTCATGAAAAATTGAATGCATCTCAAAAGGAAAGTGTTATCATTGATTATGAATATGTTCAAGATTCATTATTTAGATATTGATGTGAAATTAAATGTCTATAATTTTTTTAGTAGAAAGGAGATAATATCTTATAAATTAATATGCATCAATATAAAATAGTGATAACACAATGATAACACTAATCAAAGATGGGGTTTTTATCATTAAGGTAAAAATGATAGAATAAATAGTCTAAGAAGTATATTATACCTCCAACCAAATATGAGATAAAATAATCCTGCATTTTATCCCGCAATTAATAGTAACTTATACCTCACACACCAAACGACCCAAAAGTTCATTTAATTTAATTTGGAACCTAAATATGGAGAAACAATACCACTTCTTTTGTCCATTTTAATTGTCATAATTTTTATTTTTATAGTGAAATTATGTAGATTGTTACTAATATTGTAAAATATAATTCTTTTTATCATATCAATATAAAAATAATTGCAATCAAGAATACATTTCTTATAATTTTTGAATATATAATTTTTTGTTTTAAAATATCAAATTAGTTTAATCTAATTTAACTTTAAAATTTCAGCAAATTAACTTTTGAAAAGCACAATTTGACAATTAAAATGAGTCGAAGAAGTATATTATAATTTCTCATACTTCATGTTGAACTTTCGTGAGTGTTTCTTCAATGTCTTTATTTATGGTAGGTATTTTAATTACCTTTGAAAGATAATATTTATTTAATATATATAGCTCCGACATATGAAGATATATGTCAACTACCCTAGATAAGAAGAAAACGAAACTTCAACTTATTACTACAGTATATATATATATATAGAGACACACACACTTAGGTTGTGTTTGATATCTAGGAAAATATTTTTTTAGAAAGTAAGTCTCTCTCTATATATACATGCACTTAGGTTGTGTTTGGTAAGTAGGAAAATATTTTTTTAGAAAGTAAAGTTGATATTTTTACTTATTTTTTATATTTAATTGATGAGTGAAAAATATTTTTTATTATTTGGTGAATGAATGAAAATATTTTTTTAGAAGATATCTTTTATTTTTTGTTAGAGAGTAGAAAAATATTTTTCAGAAAAATAATTTATGACATGAAAATTTTAAACATAAATATTTAAAAAATTTCTTGGGGGAGGGGGGAATAAATTTGTATTTTTTTGTTGGGGATGGGAGGGGGCAGTGGTGTAGGGTAAAAAAATGAAATTTTTAATATTTTTTAAAATAAACTTTTTTTTGGTCGGGGGATGGATGGATCAACATAGGGATGGGGTAAAAAAATTAAAATTTTCAAAATGTGAAGTATTTTTGAAAAATAAATTTATTAATTTTATTTTATTTTAAAAAATAATTTTTTGGGGGAGGGGGGGTCGTGGTGGCAGGGATGAGATAAAAAATATTTTAATTTGAGATTGAATGAGAATTTTTGAAAAATATTTTTCTTAGTTTTTAAAAAAAAATTATTTTTTCCTTAAATTTGAAAAAAAATGAATTGATTTAAAAAATATTTTTTAAACCAAAGCCAATCAAACATAAAAAAGTTGAAAAATATTTCCATCCATATCAAATACACCCTTATATAATTGACTTACAGTGTTTTTTTTTTTTAAATAAAATAAAACGATAATGGAGGCAATTAGTTGGAGAAATCATTTTCAACTTTTTTTATTGGAAGTAGATGTAGCTGATTTTTTTTTTAATATTTGGGATTAGAATAGATCAAGAAAGTATTATTAATAATTTAATATTAATGAAATGGCAGACATTAATAACTATTGATGAGTGATGGACAAGCCCAACAATGACTTTTTCTTGGAGTTTAATGTATTATTGGAGATATAATTAGTACTATAATAATTTTTATCATCGCACCAAGCATATTTAATATGATTTATATCTCCCGTATAATTTGTGAGTCATTTATATAAAAATTAATTTACACAATATGTACTTAAAGAATAGCAACAGATCAAAGATTATGAGTGCTATCCTAAGGAATTCATATCTCTATGTTTAGATGGTAAATAATTTTTTCTTATCTCAAAATACTTATCATGTTTTTTGTTTATATATTATTTAAAAAATTATAAATATTTAATTATTTTACTCTTATTTATGTGTTGAGATATATATTTTTTAATTGAATATTTAATATATTTATGTGTTGTAATTTTCTACGCTTTTGTTAGTCTAAAATTAGTTAGATAATATATTGTCTTTTGTGTTTTGTTTGTTAGTCTAAAACGAGAAAGGAGGAAGCAAAATAGTGAAGAACCTAATCTAAACATCTACTTCACATTCTGGGTGTTATCTATCTTTTGCTTCTATAATGCCATTTTCATACAAAGAGCACCTAAAACAAGAAAATAAATTTTGTATATGAGTAATATGGATATTCATATAATCTATTGGGTTTATTCATATTAAATATGACTTGAGTTGAGTCGAGTTAAATATTTTATTTATTTTTACTTAACTTATTTTCGATCGACTAGATCCGTCCATTTGTCATTCCTAACTATAATCTATGAAGGAACAAGGCAACTAACTCATACGTGGTGAATCAAGAAATAAAGTGCGAATAAAGTGTTACGAAAAACTGAATGTATCTCAAAAGAAAAGTGTCATCATTGATTATGAATATGTTCAAGATTCATTATTTGAATATTGATGTGAAAGAAAATGTCTATAATTTTTTTTAGTAGAAAGGAGATAATATCTTATAAATTAATATGCATCAATAAAAAATAGTGATAACATAATGATAGCACTAATCAAAGATGGGGTTTTTAATACATATTAGATACCACAAATGTATATAGATGTCGTTGGCATTTAATTAGCCTTACAAAAAGAGTTCCTTGTCTGCTTCTAACTTCCTTACCACAAACAAAGGAGGAACTACCCAACGCATAAAAGAGTTAGCCACAGTTGATTTAGCCCCTTCTCTAGCTAAGTTGTCTGCCACATGATTTTCTTCCCTATTGCCATGCTTCACTAGAGGTTTCTCCAAATGTAATAGTTACTGACGGATTTAAAATTTTTATTTATGATGTTCAAAAAATAAAAGTATTTGCACGACAAGTTGTGTTTCATTGCTTGTTCAAGTGGTTCAAACTTAATTTATATACGTAAACATAGAAAATCTACCTTATATGTATCATGTATTTTTTTTGCCGAGAGAGTTCCAAGTTAATCCCCGCTCACACCTGGTAGTAGCTCTCTGCAATCAAACAGAATGGTGGAGTATGAAGGATGATCATTTTCAAGCATGTGGATAATGTCCTTACAATTAGTATTGATCTCTAATGGTGTTAAGTTTTTTTCAATGGCTATAGTTAAACCTTTATGTAGAGGATATAATTCTATATGAAATAATTCCTAACAGGTCATTTGCTTATTTTGTGATTAAACTTTAATCATCTTTTTATTAGTTAGCCATTTGTTATTCCTACTTAATCATTTGTGTTTCTCTACTTAATTAGTCCTTTTATTTGGTGAAAGAGGAGAAAATAGATAATATTATACCAGAAAAGTTTTGTTGAATTTTGGAATATTGAATATACCAATTTTGGGTGAAGTATTCTTAATTGGCACGTCTCAAGCTAAGTTATGAGAATTTTTTATAATTATTTAGTGTGAAGTATTTTTTTTTAATGATTTTCAACATAAAGTACAAAAATAATTTTACTTTTTAGGGCTATTAATACTATTAAATTTAAATTGTATACATTTATAGAAAGCTATCAAGGGCCCATAGTTGAACATGCGTATATGAGGTAGGCCAGTCAATTTGTTGACTTGCAAAAAGGAAAAGAATTATTAATTTTCAAATATACGATCTAGGATATGAAATTTCTTCAAATGAACAAAGATAATTAATACATCTTTTATTGAACTGAAAGTATAAAGAGACACAAAATAAGGTGAAACACTCCATCTAACACATCATTAAGATTAAAATTAAAAGAAGCTACAAAGTAAAATTAACAAAGACGATTAGTAAGTCCTTTATTAAACATTAAACAAAAAAGATAAGAGACACAACAAGTCTAAAATTAAGCTACAAAGTTACTACCGCATCTCTTCTCCTTTCGTTGTATCCATCAAAATTTTGATAGACTTCTCGATTGATGGTGATATCACTAACTCATCCTTGCCAGTCCAACTACAGAGTGGTATTGCGATTTTTAGCACATTAGTTACAAGGACGGAGCTATAGGGGTGGTCCCACTCTTTTGGCCAAGTTATTATTGGAACTCCCATGCTAATGCTCTCGATACAAGAATTCCATCCACAGTGACTTAAAAATCCACCGGTGGATGGATGCCCCAAGATTTCCAATTGGGGCACCCAACTCCTCACCGCCATTCCTCTTCCTTTCACCCTCTCTTCAAAACCTTGTGGTAATTCAATCTTTCCAAATTTCTTCTCAAATTTCTCCACACCTTTCTTGTTATTAGTATTATAATCATGATCTCCTTTTCCTAGTACCCAAATAAATCTTTGGTTGCTCTTTTCTAGTCCAAGTGCAAGCTCATTGACTTGCTCTTGTGATAATTTTGGTGTTGATCCAAAAAAAACATATATTACTGAATTAACATCTTGATTGTCAAGAAATTCAAGGCATTTA
>DF369423.1:1512-14873 GCA_000787875.1 Solanum virginianum
GAGAAAATGTTGCGTTTTGACGTTGGGAGTTTGTGTTGGGCGTTTGAATGATGTAATATGATCCTTGGAACATATAAGAATGGTTGAACATGCTATATAGGTACAAAAATGCCTGCTGTCCAGGTTTTTCCAGTTTTGAATAAAAACTAAGTAATGTTGCGCTTTGACGTTTTAAGTTTCCATTTGGCGCTTGAATGATATTATTGGACTTTTAGATCTTGTAGAAGTATTTGAACATGTTGAGTATGTATATAAGGTGTTACTGGCCCTGTTTTTTAGTTTTGGTAAGGAACAAGTTTAGTTAGTGAATTAATGAAGTTTTGGGGTTTGAAATGGCTTCTTGTCACTCTATGATTGTTGTTGTGGTTGTTGTTGGTTAAATGGGGTTGAGTTGGAACCCCGGGATGGCCTAATTTAAGAGGTTATGCTGGCAAAATTTCTATAGAATTTTTGGAATAAAACTTAGAAGTTAAAGTCCGTAATGAAGACTAACTATGACGCTATTGTGATAATTGTAGACATTGGGAGTTTGGGGGAATAGAATTGGATTTGGTTTGTTGTTGGAGCTAATTTAGCAAAGGGAAAGAGGTATGTAAAGCTTTCCCTCACTCGGCATGACTAGTTTGAAAATATCAAGTATGATAGTGTTTGAAAAACTCCTTTATATCTTCAATTTGAGCTTAAGTGCACATTTGTTCCTTCTTATTAATTGTAAGAAAGTGTGATAAGCTTTGAAACCATGTAAGTTTGATCCATTGCTAATTATATAAGATAACTAGCTTGGTTCGATATGGAAGTTGGATAAGCTTGTTAACTATGAAAGTTTGATAAATCATCAATATCATATTACCAATCAAGCATCCATACACAAAATAGTTAATAGTTACTAATTACAGACCCAAAATAAAAGAAAAGATGTCCAACCTAACAAAATAAAGTAGATATCTAAACATAAACAATAAGCATCACAAAGCGAGGACATAAGAATTCTTAATAGATGCCAGGATTTATGAAATGAAGAATAATCACAAATTAATCCCCACCCCACACTTAAAAGTAGCACTGCCCTTAGTGCAAACCATACGATACTTATAAGGCGAGCATCATGGTTCTCGCTTATCGGGACCTAGTAAAATGGGCTCACCCCCCATGTAGACTATTGACTCATCAGCTATCTCCTCATCTTCAGATTCGGACTCATCATCCACCTCCCCTGAGTCCGTGGGCATCCTCCACTAGTTTGATGAACTTCAATCCAATGCCCAAAACTATTTTAGCATGGGTGTTCAGCGGGTATCGAACCTCAACATATTGATGCTCTACTCATATGGAGGGGAGATCGTCAGTCTAGTGTCTCAACATCTCAAGCCCATATATACGGGTCATAATTAGATCATCCTAGTACGCTCTCCCAGAAGTGGTGAGCACCGAGCCCAAAGACATATACGACCTCTTAATGTTGGTCACAACATAGGAGGGCCTAAATGACAGGACGATAATTTGCCTCCTCTTTTGGCACACACCTATCATACGACATAATTGAGTAATAAGACCCCTGAATGCAAACCTGCGACCTTTATGGGTCTTTGCCTTCCTCATAGCTAGCCTGAATGGCGCCATAGTTCAATGCCATCCCTATAATGAGTGCATATATGAGACACACTCAATACCTCATGATGTTGGTAAAATGTTATCCTAGGAAGAATGAGTGAGTCACCAGCTTAACCCATACCTTGGCCTCCTTCGTCGGAAGGAAAGATGATAGACCCTCTCCGCATGTTGAACACACTTAGTTGTGGAGGTTGGCCCGACAAGAGTGTGTCTGATTGCTTGGTATGATGGGTGAAGGCATAGCTCATTGAAGACACCCTCTAAGACCTCTTTGGGGGTACCTAGGACCCTATTGATAGCAGCAGGAGAAATGTTGACCTCCATTCCTCGAACGATGACTGATTGGGTCCATGGCTCCTTGCTTAGATCGGCATAAAATACCTGAACCAAACTTAGATTGTAGGGTCAGGGTTCTTGGAATGAGAACCCCAACCGTAGCTCATTGCACCTATTTAGAATTTGAGGATACTTGTCCCTTAATGAGTCCACATCTATCGGGATATCTGGGTAGTACTTAGTCTCGTCATAAGACTGATACCACCGCTTTCCCTCCTTATTGACTGCTTTGGCCCCAAATCAGACCTACTATCCTCTTCTAGTGTCGCGAGGCACTTGTGGGATATCCCTGGCCAGCTTCCTTGTGTTGGAAGCCCCTGCTTTACTAGATTAACAAGCTCAATGTGGATGTGAAGACATGATACCTACAACAAAACAAGTCCACAATTAATACGTAATCAACCATGTCCACTAGCCCACACTTAAACTCAAGGTCATATGGTGAAGGTACTCAAACTTCCCAAGTCATATGGCTTGCAACTCAACAATTCACATAAACACCCCTTGTTTCAAGGCATCATAATCAACCCAACACTCATAACCACCAATGCCGGTATTCACTTATTTAACACCTATATGCATAATACATTTTCCACACAAAACAACCCCCCTAAAAAAATCATATACTCAAGCCCACACTTACAATTTGTCGAATTTCACATGGCAACAACCATTAAGTACCATACATAAATTAAGGAACACAAAAATACCAAGATTACAAGATTTACCCCTTTACCCCCAATTTCTATCACAATTTCGGGCCAGGGTTTGCACCCCCACAAGTAAGCACAACAATCACTCCCATTAACAAATTAACGCAAGATAAAGCACACTCAACATGTATTAACTGAGAATAAATAATAAACACAACAACCCACTTCAAATTCACCCCCAAAACCATGAAATATTTAATACCTAGGAGTAGCAAAATCAAGTAAAATTGAAGTGAGAAGACATACCTTGTAACAAGAATGTACATTACATGATAGAAATCTTGAGAATTTGATGTACGACGCAGAGTAGTTTTAAAATTTGGTGAAAGATGGAAGGAGAATGAGAGAAAAGTTGAAGAATAAAGGTTTGGGGTCAGGGATAATGCGTGAAAATGGAAAAAAAATGATTTGGGGGTATTTAAAAGGGAGTGGGGTCACGCGGGACACGGATAAAATAACATATGTCTGCATCGCGGAGAGAACACAAACAAAGACTTAGGAAAATTTATTCTCTGCGTGGAAAAATAGAGGGCATCTGTGATGCATCCGCATTGTGGTGCCATCGCAAATACTCACTGTTTTGAGCTTCATAAAATTAATTTCTTTTCACTTCTAACCCATAAAATACCCTGAAACCTGAACATGCTTCAAAACATCAAAACAAATGAATTAGACCAAAAAATATAAAAAATACCCAATGGATCATTGAGAAATGAGGACAGAATATTTTGTACAAAAATGTACAAGGTATGCGATGCGGAGGCAATGTGGACCTGTACTTGTGCAAATTTTTCACGTTTTCAATACGGGATCTGATTTTCTGAATTGTTTTCTTTTTAAAAAAATTAAAATAAAATAAACAAAAACTTAACTACTATTACCTCACCATGGGTTGCCTCCATGCAGAGCCTGATTTACCATTGCGGCATGATGCATCATCAGTTTATTCATCATTGGCCAACTCAATGGCCTCTTCAACTTGATTCGTGTCCTCACCGTAGTAGTATTTGACACATTGACCATTTACCAAAATTTTTTATTTTGTGGTCACATCTTTCAACTCTACAGCTTCGTGAGGTGTGACAGCTACCACCACGTACGATCCACTCCATTTGTATCTCAACTTTCCTGGGAATAATTTTAGACGAGAGTTAAAGAGCAATACCTTTGTCCCAACTCAAATTTCCTCTTGATTATGTGCCTGTCATGCCATTTCTTGGTTCGCTTCTTTAGAGGTTGTCATTTTTATAGGCTGTGAGCCAAAACTAATCCAACTCCTCCAGTTGCACCAATCTCTTCCGAATAGCAAGCTCAGGGTCAAGATATAGCCTCTTTATCGCCTAGTAAGTCTGGTGCTCAAGCTCAACAGGCAAGTGACAAGCCTTTTCATACACCAGCCGATAAGGGGATGTACCTATTGGGGTTTTGTATGTAGTCCGGTATGCCCATAAATCTTCATCAAGCTTAATCGTCCAATCTTTCCAGGTGGAGTTCACTATCTTTTACAATATCTGCTTGACCTCTCGGTTTGACACCTCCACTTTCCCACTCATTTGCGAGTCATACGGTGTAGCTATTTTTTACCTGATTCCATACTTTGCCAGAAGGTTCTTCATGGTTTGGTTGAGAAAGTAGGAACCTCCATCACTGATGATTGCTCTTGGAGTGCCAAACCGAGTGAAGATGTTATTCTTGAGGAACTTGCTCACCACCTTAGCATTATTGGTTAGGAGGGTTGCTGCTTCTACCCATTTAGAATTGTAATCAACAGTTATCACGATATAGTGACAGTCAAATGATGGTACGAATGGCCCCATAAAGTTTATGCCCCAAACATCAAAGATCTCCACTGCTAGAATATTGTTTAGAGGCATCTCATGCCTTCGAGATATACCACCAGTCTTCTGGCAAGCATCACTAGCCCTAGAGAATTGAATAGCATATTTGAAAAGCATTGGCTAGAAGAACCCTAATTAAAATACTTAATGTGTTATCCTGTCACCACCATGATAACCCCCATACAGGAGAAGCATGACATCTCAAAAGAATCTTCTTCATCTCTGCCTTCGGAATAAATCTCCTCACCATGTGGTCGGCCCCTTGTTTGAAAAGGTATGGCTTATCCCAGATATACGCCTTCACATCATGAGCCAACCTCTTTTTCTGATGGTATGTGGCATCAGAGGGAAATACACCACTCACCAAGTAGTTTACTATACCTACATACCATGGTAATTGTTCCACCTCAATTGCAAGCAGCTGCTCATCAGGGAACTCTTTTTTAATCTACAATTGCTCACCTATGTGAGCATCAGTTTCTAGATGGGACAGGTGATCAGCAACCTAGTTCTCACTCCCCTTACGATCCTCAATCTCAATATTGAACTCTTGGAGCAATATGATCCATCTGATCAGTCGTGGCTTTACGTCCTTTATATTGAACAAGTCTTTCATGGCCGCGTGGTCTATGAACACAACAACTTTGGTTCCCACCAGATAAGCTTTGAACTTTTCAAATGCATACACTAGTGCCAGCATCTCCTTCTCAGTAATTGTATAATTGCTCTATGCTGCATCCAGAGTCTTGCTGGCATATTATATTAAATGGAAAACTCTGTCTCTGCATTGCCCAATTACCACACCTATAGCTGTATCACTAGCATCACACATTAGCTCAAAGGGGAGCCCCCAGTCAAGTGCTACCAAGATAGGTGCCTCCACCAAGTTGTTTTTCAACAATTCAAACGCCTGCAAACAAGAATCATCAAAATGAAATGGTACCTATTTCTCCAATAGGGTGCACAATGCCTTCATAATCTTCGAGAAGTTCTCAATGAATCTGGGGTAGAAGCCCGCATATCCCAGAAAACTCCAGACTCCTTTGACTAAAACCGATGGCATCAACTTATCAATCACTTCGATCTTTGCCCTGTCAACCTCCAACCCCCTCTTAGATACTTTGTTGCCTAATATTATCCCCTTCTTAACTAGTAAGTGACATTTCTCCTAGTTAAGAATGAGGTTCATCTCCTTGTACCTCCTTAGTACTCTATCCAGATTCTGCAGGCAGCTCTCAAAGGATTCACTAAAGACAGAGAAGTTATCCATGAACACCTCCACAAAGTCCTCCACCATGTCATGGAATATGGCCATCATGCACCTTTGGAAAGTGGTTGGTGCATTGCACAAACCAAAGGCCATTTATTTGAATGCATATGTCCCATATGGACACGTGAAATTTGTCTTTTCCTGGTCCTCGAGTGGAATGGTTATCTGGTTGTACCCCGAGTACCCATCAAGGAAGAAATAATACTCCTGCTCAGCGAGTCTATCCAGCATCTGATCAAAGAAAGGTATAGGGTAATGGTCTTTTCTGGTAGCATCGTTCAATCTTCTGTAATCTATGCAGATATGCCACCTCATCATCATTCAAGTTACGATCAGCTTATTCTTTTCGTTGGTGACAACTATCATCCCACCTTTCTTGGGACGTATTGTACAGGGCTTACCTATTTACTGTCTGAGATAGGATGATGATCCCTACATCCAACCACATGATGATTTCTTTCTTCACTACTTTCTTCGTGATTGGATTCAGCCATCTCTGCAGTTGGGCCACTGGCTTATGACCCTTCTCCATAAAGATTTATGTATGCATAGGGCTGGGCTAATACCATGGATGTCAGACATCTACCACCATATTAATCTCTTACTTTTCTTCGGGACTGCCACAACAGTATCTACTTGGGCTACAGTCAATGAAGCAGACAAGATTACAGGTAATATATTATTTTCACCAAGGAATTCATACCTGAGGTATGATGGTAACTGATTCAACTCCAATTGAGGAGCCTCTTCAACTGAGGGTTTGGGTGGTGGTCCCAATACCTATTTAATGGCTCAGCCATCTTCTTCAGCATACTCATATTGTGAGTATTCAACACACTCTCAATTTCTCGGGCCTCAGCATCATCCACCAGCCCTTGATTTAATAACACCCTAGCTAGTGGATTTGCAATCTCAACTTGGCTCACAACAATTGTAGTGTCTATCACTGTGATAGCTACTAGATCTTTATATGCAGCCGATAGCTTCATCGCTTTGTAAACCTCAAACACTTCCACCTTGTCATGGACTCTCATGGTGAGCCTCCCAGTTGTAACATCAATTAACGCCCCTCTTGTAGCTAGGAACTGGTGCCTAGTATAAATAGGACCTCAAGGTCTAGCTCAAAATCCAAGATGACAAAGTCCACGGGGAAGATGAGTGATCCCACCTGGACTAAGACATCCTCAATAACACCATCGGGTCGCGCCACAGATCGATCTGCTAGTTGCAACACAATGATGGTGGGCTTCTGCCTTCCGAGCCCTAACTTCAAGAACAAAGAGCTGGGCATGAGGTTGATGCTTACTCTCAGATCACACAAGTCCCTTGCATTCAGACAACTCCCGATAGTTACTTGCACAGTAAATCTCCCTGGATCCTTTAACTTCACTGGCAAGTATGACCTATTGAGAATTTTGGAGCTGATAGCCTTTGTAAGTGCCACAGTCTCGTATTCAGCCTACTTGATTTTGTTAGCAATAATGTCCTTGACATACTTGGTGTACTTCGGGATTCCCTACAAAATATCAATTAAATGTAAGTTAATTTGTACTTGTTTTACCAGCTTGATGAACTTCTGGAAGCAGTCATCCTCCTTTCTCTTCTTCAACTTCTGTGGGAATGGAGGAGAAGGCTTTGCCAATGGATTTACCTCATTAGTGCTTGGGTTGGGATTGTCAGCGTCATTGTTTTGTGCAGCATTTTGGTCATCCCCACCCTTCTTCTTGGAGACTAACTCAGTCAAGGGCCTTCCACTCCTAGTGCTGACTGTATTTACTTTCTTCGAGTTGGGATCAGTGTTACCTGGTAAGCCCCCTTGAGGCCTGGGATTTATGGAACTGGCCAACTATCCCAATTGCTTTTCCAAATTCTAGGGATCCTGCTTATTTCTTCTAATCTCCTCTTCCTTATCTATTTTAGTTCACTAGAATTTGCCTCAACACATTACTATCAGTCATAGTATTTGGATGGGCATGTCTTGCAGGCTATTGTACCAGTTAATTCTGATAAACATTACCACCTTGTGGTCTCTGCTGAGGTGGCTCATGATTTTGCTAATTCCCTCCCCCCCACCCATGAGAAATTTGGGTGGTTCCTCCAATTCAGGCTATATGTCCTCTCGAATCCTTGATAACCTCCTCTATTAGCATTGCCTACAAAGTACACTACTTTGGGATTAGCTCCGCACAGCAGTGTGGTCGCCTCCCCCCACAAACATCATACCAACCCGATTATTATTGTTGTACCATATTGACGGGGGCTTGTTGCTGACCTACCACTACCAATTCTTGTTGTTATAGACCCAAAGCCAAGTTGTTAAAGTTTATGGTCATCATGTTCTGCATAGCCGCCATTTGAGCCTAAAGGCTAGTTATTGCATAAATCTCTAGCATATCGACCTACTTTTGGACTGTCAGTCGGCTGGATCCTCCATTCCATTCTGGGTTTCCTTGAGTAATTCTGTTGAGAAGAGCATACAGTTCATCGTATGTCTTTTTCAATGCTTTTCCTCCAACAGCTGAATCAAGGAGAATCTTGGTATTGGGTTCCAATCCTTCAATCAAGGTATAGACCAGTACCTCGTTAGCTTGACAATGGTGTGGACAATTGATCAGATGAGTTTTAAACCTTTCCCACATTTGATATAGATTCTCCCCAGACCTCTGCTTCAAGCTCAGGATCTCACTTCTGAGTTTGGCTGTCTTGCCAGATGAGAAGAATCAAGAGAGAAACTTATAGGCTAGATCATCCTAAGATGCTATGGAGTTTGGTGGCTCAATTTGTAACTACCTCTGGGCTTCACCCAACAATGAGATGGGGAAGAAGGATATCCTCACATAGTCACGGTTCACTCCCATAGTAATGAAAGTATCAGCAATCTCTAGAAAATTTTGAAGATGAAGCTGTGGATCTTCATGTGAAAGTCCGATAAACTGTCCAGTAAAGTGTAGCAGCTAGACCATGTTCTATTTTAGCTCCTACCAGCCATCGGACTCAGGGTTTGACGAAGTAGCTAGTAACATTGGTGGTTCTCGGGATTGCTACATCCCTCACTGGCCTCGGTGTCGGTGGCCCAGCAGTAGGTGCTAGTGGTGCAGGTGTGTTGTTGTTTGCCATGTTCTCTCCAATAGGGTTAACTTCCTCCTTATTATCAGTTTTATCTTCCTACTTGATAAGTTCAACCAGAGGTGTTTCGAACAAAACCCTTGCTCTCCTCTTTGATTGACAAAAGCAGAAATTCTGATCTTCCAGCTTAGTGATTAATTACCTGCACAACAACACCGCTAAGATCAAATGTAGCGAACACCACAAAAAAGATATCTTAGATAATCAATAATTTGATTTCAAATCCCTAGTCATGGTGCCAAGAACTTATTGCTCCCCCGGAACACGCAAGTGTACGTGGTCTCACAAGTAATATAGTGGCCCTAATTAAAGAGCCGAGCTGTCGAACCCAAGGGATTTGAGTGGAATCAGCAATCAATCTCAGTTATCACGTTTATGGTGCTTTTGGTAACAAGAGTTGTGGATATAAGTGAAATATTTATAAAGAATGAATTTCTTCTAATCCAATTTGAATTTTACTGACAAGATATCAACTAACGAGCAATTCCAGGATTGTAGCCTTTACAATTCCGTTTAGTCTTAACAGTGTCTATCTATGTCTGGGTTCCTGATTACTGATTCACGAGGTTTAAATTACCTAAATAGGGTTGCACACCTCTGCTGGCCTGCCGCTATTGACTGCCTAACTACATCATTGAACGGGATAGACAGACCAATAAAAATGCATTAAAGTTATCTTTTCGTATTATGAATCGAGCAAGGTGTAAGGGTAGTTGTCAAAGGTCTCCCTTACATGAATCAACCTAGTTTCCTAGTCAACAAGCTCCCTATACTACTGGGTTCTATCCACTCCAATATATCTCGAATCCAAAGTGAACAACTAATGTACTCCCTAGTTGGCCAGACTCATAAGTATAGATAAAAATAGCATAGGAATAATCAAAAGAACTCATTCACAGATGCTTAAAATTAAGAACTACACATTGTCTGTGGCTACAACCCTAGAATATGGAGACTTGGCCATCATAATGGTGAAATACACCATGAATGATATGGAAAATATTAAAACCCAAAGAATAAAGATCAAACTAACCAAAATACTCTGAGAAAAAGGTTCTCTGTCATCTCTACTGAGTGTTTTGCATAAGAAAAAGAATGTAAACCTAAAGTCAATGATAGAATAATATTAAAAATCTTAATATTAAAAATCCTATAACTCGACTTTTTCGCATCTTGTACTCAGGTCCATGACGCAGACCCCTTGTGTATACTAGGTTTTCCCTTATTTTGCTAACTGGGCACTTTTACACATCTTTTGCACAGGTCCGCGACACGGACCTTGCACATTTTTCAGTTTTGCGCCTTTTTCTATATTTTTCAGCTTCCACAACTTCGTCCCAAGTCTGCCACATGGACTTTGGTCCTTATGCTGCTTCTACTAATTTTTATTTTTCAAATCCTGAGCTGTATTCCTTCCAACTCCGAGTTTAACTCCGGACTTTCATAATTAAAGCAAAATCCTACAAAAACACAACCAACCAGCGCACTCGGCACTTGTGTTAGCAAAATAAGAGAAAAATACATTAAAACACCTAGACTCTATGAATTTACCCTCTAACTTGTCTCTATTTATTGCCATTTTTGGCTACTTAGGCGTATAAATACACCTAAGATAAAAAAAACTTACCCTACCATTTCCATCAAGCCTAGCATTTAGGAGTACATATTCAAATTGACCCCTTCTCCTCCCTTCGAAGGGGGCCACAGGATAATTTTTCATCGTATGTCGAATACCTCCACACTTGAAACAACTTTCAATGCGAACCAAACACCTTTCTTGATGCTTCTTGCAACACCTTTCACAAGTGGCAAAAGGGATCCTTTTCTTTTTGTACTTAGGCACCGATAGACTAGCAGAAAATGAAGCACCATCAACTCAGGCCCTCTTAGTCTTTCTCTCCCTCCCCTTATCATTTAAAATCTCAGGGGCACACGCTTGTTGGTTGAGTTGAGTAGTTACAAACTTTGCCAATAGCCATAGATCATTGCAAATCTTCGCATTCGATATGTCATTGTTAGGAAGTTAATCCTCAAGTGAGGGATGATCACCAAATTATCCACCACTCTGAATAGCTTGAGATTTTTTCTGAAACATAATCGTTAGGAATAAGAAATAAGCCTTATAGGACCTACTCTACCGCACAACATAGATCATGAAGAAGTGAAACATTTCCTAAAATTTCTCATAGCCTCCGATTCATAGTTATGGTGTGCTTCACAACTATGAACAAGACTCTACTTGACGCGGTATGTTGGATTTCCAAGGATCATTTACAGCCTGGTGCTCTAATACCAAGCTTGTCATGACCCAAGCCTACAATCTAGATGTGATATGGTAAATAGGGAATCCGAAGGGACCCCAAACAAGCCCTTTTGCATATCATTCATACATCATTAGTTGCGGAAGCAAAATAGATATCAACAAGTAACATAAATTAAAAAGGAAGAGGGACTAAGGGGAGTCTTTCGTAATGATAAAGCATAAGAAGAGTCGAGCTCATATGCATCGAATACTATATTATCCAACAACACCTCTACATGAAATGGAGCAGGGACCAAGACACTTCCCGAGCTTACCCTCAAGTAATAAGTATCCAAAAGTAGTAAAAGTCTCAACATAGCATGAAAGGGAAATAAATAATGTTCTCGGACATAAGGACTCACCCAAAAGCTTTCTTCAAATAAATCGAACTAGCCATGTGGAGGAGGATGATCATTAGGAGCTCTGGTCCGTACATGGTAATATCATGTAGGCATAGAGTAAGCATTAGTGTTTGGAATGTACTAAGTATGGGGGTACAATGCAACAAAGACATAAGCTATAATAATCAAGATGTGTAATCATAAGCAATGGATATAATCTCAATATGACATGTATGATCAATTCTTGTAATAAAACATGCATGTAAACATTCAACTTGCATATTATAACATACATATTGTGGGAGGAGACCTTAACCGACATATAAGACCTAGCGAGCTACTACTCAGAATTCTGAAGCATGACACGCCCTCGGAAAGGTGTGGTCTACTTGCCAAGGTAAATCATACTTGACCTCACTTTGTGGATAACTTGACCTAGATGGGTCCACTAGTAAGCCCTTTAAGGAAAAAATATATAATCATATGGTGTCACATAGTTTAGAGACTAAGACTTTGTATAAGGACCCCTTGAGTTGAGCCCCCACCTTAAGTATCAATCGGTGCTAAGTCTAATCCTATGGAATACTTGAAATAATCATAGAATTAATCATAACATGAATAGCTTGTGAAGACATGATAACATGGCATGAGTAGCTCATTCACATATATACTTGACCCCCTACATAGTCATATACTATATATGAGAGGGTAGAAAATAATACATGAACTTGACCCCTACTAGTAGGTATTGTATTTCACATGAGCGTAGAGATTATAACATGCTTGACCCCTACTAGTGAGCTTAACTTGAACATGAGCGTAAAATAGTAATCATGCTTGACCCCTCAATTAGATAATTGGCTCACAAGAGGGTAAAATTGTAAAGTAAAGGCTCAACTTGTCACATGTAAATCATAGATACTTTTCATGGATTTAATACATGATTGGGAGTCCATAATTACCATGAAAACACTTGACTTGTAAATCGTACAATAGTCCTTCAATAACACAAGAATACTTGTCATGTAAATTCATAAAATAATCTCTCATTAAAATCAAGAATCCTTGTCAAGTAATTTAGTCAAACACATGGTGGGCATATGCACATGTACTTAAAATCATGCATTTCAAGAGTAAGAGACAAGAGAGAAGTAAGATCAATTCATTTCAAGTCATTCAAATCAACCCACTAATATTGTAGTAAAACCCTCATATTTTAAGAAAGTATCATATTTCAAGATATATAGGAAAAATAATTAGTTTAATCATTCTTAATCAACTCATCATGATAATAAACATCATCTTTCAAAATATGGACATGGGAGCATGAAATTCATCTTATCAAGCAAAAACCTTTGTTTTAAATATCATGAAAATTAACTAAACACATAAGTTCCTTCATAGCTTTTCGTAGCATCATAGTGAACAAAACTTGAATATCATAAAATCCATCATAATATCAAATTCCAACAATATTTTGGCATAAAACATCATTTCTTGTAAAATACATATATAGGACATATGCATAATAATGTCATCATAAACAAGAGTTCATAAATACCCCTAACTTAATCCATAAATTAATAAATAACACATAATATTTTACATCATGATGATGCACAATTATAAACCATAATAGATTGCATAGTAGTAATACCATATTCAAGAGTTCATAAACTAACCATAAAGATTCATAAATTTCATATAGTAGGAGAAGAGGAATAGCTGGGCTTAGGGGAAGGAAGGTTCCCACAATCAAACCCACATACCTAAACTTTGGAATTCTTGAAGAAAGATTTGGGGAAGACTTAAAGCTTGACTTGG